>MEJB01000002.1:2129050-2221429 GCA_001752375.1 Rhazya stricta | reverse complement strand
ACGTGCCATCATTTCATTAGTTGAAATGTCACATACTCTCAATTTTAATGAGATCATTTAAAATTAACTCTTTGATTATTTAAATAGATTATGAAAATTTAATTTAATAAAATTTTATATCTATAAATATATTAATATAGTATTTATTCAACCTATTGTTACTTCAAGAACAATAATTCAATATTCTTCAAAAATATTTAGATTGAAATGGTACATTAATATACTCTTCGAGAGCGTATAATATTGACTTAAAATAATAGTTTAATATTATTCAATAATATTGAGATTATATTCTTCAAGAACAAATAATATTAATTTTGACTATATTATTACTTTAGGAACAGTGGTTTGATTATTTTTCAAGATTATTTAGATTTTGATATATTCTTCAAGAGTTAATAACCTTAATTTAGGATAAATATTTAATATTCTTCATGAATATAATATAATATTCTTCAAGAATATATAATGTTATTAATTTAGAGTACTACTACTTTAGAAGCATAGATTGTAATATACCCTTCAAGGTTTACAATATCGATACTATATTAAAATATCACAATGCATAAAAATCATTTTTAGACAACTTTATCCATTTACTATTTAAATATTTTCAATAATAAAATTATTTAGAATATGATAAAAAGAATAAAATTTTAAAAATAGAAGAGGAGACTATAGTCTATGAGATTTATTGATCGAAGTGCCTTTTTGTATAATTGGGTTCAACTTGAATTTTAGGGTGGTTTCAGATCATAAGAAGATTTTGAATAATACTTTCATATATGTCTATACATATATTTTATTATAACTAAATGAATTATATACAATAAGAATAAATAAAAGAAGAAGGATTTAGGATTTTACATGAAAAATAATATACAATTGATAGATAGTAATCATATAGCCTGCACAAATATTAGAATTCTATAACAACTTGAAATCAGCAAAAGATAACATAATTATCACGTCCAAACACACATGGACAGAACCTAAACTAACATAGTAATATGAAAAATTAAAATGCATAAAAAATATAATTACATTGTATTGATCCAATGAGGGGATAAATTTTTTCCATTTTCCTCCAAACTATTTTCTTCACATTCAATTTCTTGTCCATTTGCCAAATTGTGCAAGAATTAAGAAGAATACTGACAAAATAGGTATAATATAATCCTCACAAAATAAGTATATGAATTGAAAATAAAMATTACAATCAGTTCAATTGACAACGTGTCTGAACTTATAATTCACATGTAATTCTTTGACATCATATATATTGCTAYAAGAACCACTTGTGCTGAATGTATATTATTTTATATATATTTAAAATATTTATTTGAGATAATTTATAAAGTAATACAATAACATGTGATAAAAAAAGGTGTAACGCACATTGTCTCTTACTAGTTAATTTAAAACAATCAATTAATATTCTTCAGGAATATTGGGACCATGATATCATGTTTTTTCAGAACATATAATTTTAATAATTTATATTATTACTACTTCAAAAGTAATAGTTCAATATTCTTCAGGAATATTGATATTATAAATAATAAATAAAATAAAGACAAGAAGAAACATATGTTTTGTGAATTAACGAAGAAGTATTAATGAATTAGATAAAATCTAAATTATAGAATTCATTAAAAAAGGATGGCACTCTGAAAAGAGAGAGCAGTAAATCAACATTACATAACATAGAGAGCAGTAAATCAAAATTGCATAATATGACACACAGAAAAGATGGCAAAAGTTGTAAAAAGATGCAAAAAGATCGCATAATAGAAATGCCATATAGGAATGGTAGGCATAAAAGAAAATTGGCATAAAAAGCCATCCCATCAAATGAGATGAAAAGAAATAAAATTTTTAGAGAATTGATATCATGCATGTGTATTCAATATAAATAAAATGTGCAGTGTTTCTTTGTAAATTAGGGGGAAAAAAATCACACAAGCTTATTGTATTGCGTACTTTAATTAATTTGAAGCGGCAATATGAATGTACATTTTACAATAATTATGGGATTAACCCCGTCGAGATTCGAAGGCTAGAAGTGGATACTCATTTCAATTAGACATRGTAAGACTCACGTTCRATCAGATAAGACAGATGCAAGAGGTAGGGAGTCGCGTAATCAAAATCTTCGTAGTGATAGAGATTCGTGCTCATAACGTGTTATAAACTGAGAAGAAAAAGGAGAAGAAGAGAGTTGAAAAGATAATAGTAGATTGATTATCATTAACCTTTTATGCGAACCAAAGCCCCTATCTATAGATATTAATAAAATCCTGRGGCTTCTGGGATTTCAAGGATAAAAAAATCATTCACCAATAATTATTTACAACAATTGAAAATTTTTCAATTTTGATGTTAGACAAAAAGTCACTRTTAGGTCCTGCATGAAAATAGATATAGGTGTAATCAAAATACTAAAATATTAAAATTAATACTATTGATACTAACAATTATCAAATAATTAATAAAAAAAGGCTTTCTTTATCTCAAACTTCCACAAAATATCAAAACCAATTCACAAAATCCCAAAGAGCTTGTTTGGATTGGATGGGAATAAATGAAAAAAACAGTAAATCGTCTCATCTCCGCTTGAAATTTTGGTTCTTTCCAGAATTTGTGCTACTTTATAATTTATATAAAATTAAACCATGGATTATATCAAGTAAAGTACTTCTTCTAAATTTGAATTTAAATGAAGATAATTTTAGTGAAAATAAAAACATCAGAAAAAAAAAAAGAAATGTGTTTCAAATTAAAGAAATTACAATTTTTTAAATACATACAATGAATTAGATTAAAAAAATTCTAATTAACTAAAATTTATTTTAAATTTATAAAAATATGTAGTATAAGAGACTAGATTGAGATGTCGCACAAAATTCGACAGTGGGTGCTCGAAAATTTAATTTAAAAATTACTAAAATATTATAGGAATTAATATATAAAATAACTTTTATCATTTGAACAAAATAAATTTTTATAGAATCTTGTCTGAAAGTCGAACATAAATTGCAGAATTCAAGTGTGGCTCGAGTGAACATTTTAATCATTGTAATTTAGATTTAAAATATTCATAAATATTTCAAAATTTCCAAAGAATCTAGTTATTTATTACCTGGATCTAACTGTATCCTTATGAATTGTAAAACGGTTCTTTGTTCCGACTTTTAAATAAATAACTTGTCCGTTTGGATTTTTGTCCAAACGCAGCCTAACTCTCGGATTTTTTGGATCGCAAACGTAGCCGTCCAATCAAGRGCGGAGGCCCGGGACTCATCTTCGAACTTGAAAGTCAAAAGAAGAAAGGAAATTTGGCAAAAGATAATTGCAGTATGCAGTACTGCTTCTGCTCGGCATGCTTTCCCCTATGCATGTGCAAATTTTGTAATCCCACTTGAATTATTTCCCAAATTAATCCCACTTGAATTCTCTCTGAAGATTAAACAATCAATTACCAAATCATTACGTGATTCTCTCGTATGGTCTTTTGTAAGAACCCCAGGCAAGGGAATACGAGATTTGCAGCTCTGTGGACCAGGAGCAAGGATACAGAAGAAAAATGAAAGATAATATATGATGCATTTTTCTTTTCTATCTGCACCTGAATGCAAAGCTGTTCCAACTTTCCGTATTTCAGGAAATGGTAAAGCATACACAAGAGAAAGGAACGAACAACGGCTCTTCACTTTTCCCTTCTAATTAAAAAATTTTCATGGTAAGTGATGAAACTATCTCTGAGCAATCTGCAGAATCAGAATCCCGACGAAAGTGTCCCTTTGGTGATAGTCTTCCATTTTTGTTCAAGAACGAGGATTGATTTGTTTCTTATACATCCTATTAGGGAAGGATTTCAATAATGCAGAGTGGAAATTAGAGAAAATAAACTCAAAATTTGATAAACAAATTTATGGATGCAATGATCTGGAGAGCAACATACAGTTCCAAGAATTGCTAGCTAGACTTTCACTGATTTTCTGCTAAAGCATACCTAATAGTAATAATATCCCGCTAAGATAAGTCTAGAAGACAAGAATAGACAGCAACATGATTGCAAATGATGAGCCTTTTAGCGTAAAAGAAGATGCTCTCGAGGCATAGAAGTAGTAGTAAGGGTAGGAGTAATTCCGCTGTCCCATACCAGGAGGTCCTTGAATTGATGGCATGTAACCAAAGCTTCTTGGCGGTGGTAGTGTTGGAGAAGGAGGCCCTCCACCTCCACCCCAAGAAATGTAGGACGGGGGTGGAGGTGCTGATGCTGCTGGAGGAGGGTTCGTAGTTCTTGGCAGTGATTCAGGTGGTGGTGAAGGGAAATAGTATGACTGTGGAGRCGAGTAGTGATGGTGGGCTGGTGGTGGGGATGGAGGTGGCAGTAGCAGTGGCAATGGTGGTGACGATGGACGTGGCTTCGAAGTTGTTGTTGGTGGCGGTGGTGGTGAACAGATTACTGGACATGTTTCACAGTCACTGATGCAGAGCAAACCTCCTCCGGGAACCACAGGTTCATCCTCGGATTTCACTCGAGCAACCATTACACACAGCAACAAAACCCACTTTCTTCTCAAAGAAGAAAGGTTCTTGAAATGTTCCATCTGGTACTATCACTAGTTTGGCCTACTTGGGATTGAAGAGCTTCCAATAAATACTACTACAGCATGATATTATGGAGACTGAACCAAAAAAGAAGGGCTAGACGACGAATGCCTTTACCATATTCATGTGTGTGTATGCATCCTAATCGATTCTATGAGTAAATTAAGTAATAAAAATATTATACGTTATGTTTCTTTAAAATTACAATTTCATAACCTTTCTTCAAGAAAGAACATTGAAATATTGAACCTGCTGTAAGGCAGTATGACAGTTTGACAATTACCTCCACTGCTATGGGACCATATCTCTTATAGCCTCTAGTGCTGATTTTGGCACTTAGCTCCTTAACTACTTGAATTTGACAATTATTGCATTATCACATATCCCAAGAATGCCAGACTTTTTAAGATCATTCTCTGACTTTTCATCCTAATAACAAAAAATAAAACAGTAATGAAAACTAAACCTACAAAAATGTTTAGGAAAATTTCTTGATATTGATTTCATTTATATATATCTATGTAGGTTAATTTGTTCTAATCATTTTTACTGGGAAGAAGAATCCTATGTATGATATATTTGTCTGTGACATTCATTCTAACTCTCACTTATGCCTTTCTCCAGACACAATCCACCTTTGAGGGCATCAATGCTGCCTATGGTTTCAACACACTTTATTCTTTTTTGCTTTGTATATGCTTTTCTTGGATAAGGGTACTTTCAGATCCCACTTTGATCTTTGACCCTAAGAAAAGAATTTCATCTTCTAATGCAGATTCTAGGAGCTCTTTTTCATATGATATTCCTATGGGGTTCATATATGAAACAATCAGTACCTTATGTGCATGAATAAGAGCAGATTTCTCACATGAGTGGAAGGATTCTTGGCCATGCCACCAAGTATCATAACCATAACTGAATGCAAAACTGGATTCAAATTTTGTTCAATTATCTACTTTTGTTTAACTTGTAGTTAAATAATGGTGAGGAATTCTTCCATTCTTGTTATGTGAAGGTACCTTGACTACGGTTTTTCTTCTCTTTCTTGAAGACTCGACTCCAATGGGAGAAAATAGGAGACTTTTACCAACTCAAAGTCAAATGAGTAGGGAAACTTTCAGTAACAACAGATGTGTTTTAATCTACAACTTCAAGTTCCGTAAATATATTCAGCAATATTCTTTGATTGCTCAAGCTTTTAGGTGCAAGCTCATCTGGAATTACATCTTCTGGGCTCTTTAATTTGCTGATTTGTCTTCTAATTCTTCAATCACAGCACTGTCCCAACTCATTCTCAAGTTAACCCTTTCCATTTTCATGTTCAAAATTTTTCTCCAACTTCCTAAATCCATAGAATATGAGAACATGTTAGCCAATAGTAAGCACCAAAAGAAGAAAGAATTTTAGTTAATCATGTTTTCAAGATCTTCACCTGGTTCATGTTTCATACAGAGGCTGTGGATATCTGCTACCATTACTTGAGTTGCTATTCATAGCAATTTCTTTTAACCGACAGAGCTCTGGCACTATAACTGAACCAATATCTGGTCTATCCTTCTTTCGCAACTCCGCACATTTAAGTGCTAATTTTGCCAAGCTAAAAGCCTCTTCCACAGGCCAATCTGGTGCTGAAGGGTCTAGTAGGTCTGCAAATGTTCCTTTTTCTATGGCTCTCTCAACATGATGAGTAAGCCCCATTGGCGGCCTAGCTGTAATCATCTGTAGTAACATAACTCCAAGAGAGTAAATATCTGACTTGGTCCCTAGTTTTCCTGTCTGTTGATATTCAGGATCTATGTAACAAAATGTCCCTGCAGCTGAAGTCATATGATATTGTGTGACATTATCAGCTACTGAGGTTGGAACTAAACGTGATAAGCCAACATCACTAATTTTGCAAACGAAATTATGATCTAAAAGGATGTTTGCTGGCTTAAGATCACGATGTACAAGAGGCTCAGGTCTTCTCTGGTGTAGGAAAAGTATAGCAGTGGCAATATCTGCTGCAAGTTTGAAACGAATTCTCCATGGTATAGGTGGGGTATTGCCTTTGCGAAACAATCGATCTTCCAAGCTACCATTGCTCATGAATTCATATACCAAGCATCCATATTCAGGACATGCACCCAGGAGGAGGACCAAATTTGGGTGTCTAATGCAGCTCAGAACCTCTATCTATAATATGCAAGAGCAATTTATATTAGTAAACAAAAAAAAAAAAAAAAAAAAAGATAGGAAATCATTATTTCATGTGCAGTGTTATGTTGGAGAAGCATTTGGAATAGACTTCAATAACTAATATAGAACGAGGAAAAGCATGTTAGACGTCAAAGAGCTTAATTGGATAACTAGTCCTTAGGTAGTTGTAATGTAATGAGGCGATATACCCAGACAAAGATTAATATCAACAGATTCTTTATCATTGCAAGCAGCCAGTATAAATAGTATATCAGTATAAGTAGTATATCTAGTATAATAGAAGGATTATATCACATTCTTGAGGTTAAGGGATTTTTTTTAGAATTATCGAGATTTTGCCACGTGCATTAATTAATTTTTCATTTTGTGAAAATCAAAATAATCTAGAATGTTGCATCTGTGTTTGTCAATTTTGAATTCTTTCATAATATATGCTTGAGCATGAAACTTGCCTTCACAAAAATTCTAGATATTTTGTTAAGCATAATTCTCTAAAGAGAGATATTCTTTAGCTACTAGAGCCATTTGTATTGCACATTTTTTTAAGTTGAATTAGTAATCACACAAGGTGAAAATTAAGCTGAAATCAACAACATACCTCTTGCAGGAATTGCTTCATTCCTTGTGCTGCATCAGATCTAAGAACTTTAATGGCAACTGGGGTATGATCGAGTTTAGCTTTAAAAACTGGACCATAACCACCTTCTCCAATTTTCAATGAACTCGAGAATTTATTGGTAGCATTTTCTATTTCTTTTATTCTATATCTTCGATAGCGAACATCAGCTTGTGACAGAAAAGTTAGTGCTTGTTCCTTCTCTTTTGCTTCTTTCTTGGCTTGCTCCTGAGCATACTTTCTTCTTTGTCCTTCTATTTCAGATAACCTTTGTGCCTTCTGATAGGCAGCTCTACACTTAGTCTTCTCTACCTGAGCAACTGCAGAAGTAGCATCTCCAAGCAGTTGAGCTTGCTCACATTTTTCTGATTCTTCCAGCCTTAATTTTGGCAGAGCTTCATCCTAAATTATGAATGTAAGAAAGAATATTTGAAGTAACTAAAGGTTCATTAGTAATTTAGATTATGATGTTTCAAATAAGCTCCCCTGAACTTCTTTAATGATCAAATCTTGTAAAAGAACAAAGTAACTCCTGAAAATTGAGTGGAAGGTTACCATATGTCCCTACATGTCATTTAGAAATATTGTATATATCTAGTTGGTAGAGAATGTGCGGATCATTCTTCCTGCACTGTTGTAAATATTTTTGTGAAAGACGATTGGAGCTCTGTGTATTTCCATTTGATTTAATATACAAAGARACGAACAATAAAAATTTCTCCATGTGAATTTGGGAAACTTTTGGCCCTAGTGTTTCTTTGACATGCTGACTTTCAAATAAACTTTATATCTGTAGCTTCTGTGAACTTCCTTCTACGAGCATCCCTTATATACACCTCTATTTATGGAAAAGCAACACATTTCTGCCATTACACCGCTATAAGGCTATGAATTACGTTTTCAGAAAATAGTTATAAGAACAAAACCGTTGCTCTAATTGATCATGTTGAAGTTTCCATCTTGGGGGAGAATAGAAATGGAAGGGCAATGATAAAATTTGACTTCTTCCAGAAGATTATTTCTGATGTTGTATTACCTTCTGCTTGGCTGAGGGTGGATCCCTGCAGGCTGCATTATATTTGTCCAAAGTTTCCTTAAGTTCAAGTTTCAGTCTTTCCATCTCAATTTCTACTTCTTTCTGCCATTATGAATTTGAAATAGTCAATTTACGAACAAATGAAGACAATATTAAAAAGAAGAAAAAAATGGTTAAGATAATCATTGATAGGAGGAATCCTAAGCAAACTTTTTGTTCACTTACCGGGGTTGATCTGTAACATATGTGCTCTACAGTGTCTAATAGCTTTTTAACGTCCAAGTTTGGCAGAGGAGCATCTACTGAGCCAAGCTGGAATGGTGTACAGCAATCACCATCATCACTTCGGGGGGAACTGTGACCGGATGAATTACTCGAAGCGATGAAAGAAATATCAATGTTGTCCATTGATCTGTAAGTAGCTCCTATCTTGAACTTCATGCTTTCAGATGGTATGCCCTTTTTCTCTCCCCTCATAAAGTTTGCCCTATTACCACAAGTGAAAATGTTTATTACACGAGAAAATATAATCTTTCCTTTTCCTTTTCTTTTTTGTGTTGATCCATTTGGGGTCAGGAAATTAGGATACACTGTATGAGGTATGCTTTTGTGAATTAGCTGCCTCCTTGCTCAATCTAGACAAACTTTCATTGAGATACTTATCCAAGCAATAGCTTGCAACAACTCCCAGTACTTTTGGAGATGTCCTGATATCACTCTCCAAATCTATGTTATAGTCAATAAGTTATTCCTAGATCATTCTAGCAAATTGAAATTGGCCTCACAATGACAGCTTTTAATTTTATTATGTACCTGAAACCATCATCAGTCTCACTGCGATCCAACTTCACAGGTGACCGTGTTCGTGGAGACTTTTGCCTTGGTGGAGTTGCAGAATTTGGAGGGGACCTTGCTGCGGGTCGGATAGATTTTGTCTTGCCTTTTGCTATCACATACACTGAGCAAAAGTCAGGAGCAGCCTTGTTCATGATAGTTGGCACATCATTAGTCCAAAACTTCCTACATCAATTAACCAACATGTCAAGAAGGTTTTTAGTGAACATATAAGTCTATGACTGTGCCTTTCTAATACAATATGTGTGTGCTTCCATGCCAAAGAACGTACCTTGCAATGGCACTCCGTGCTGATGCACCAAGAACAATATTGGCTACATGATTCTCACAGATATATTCCAAAATCGCATTGGAGACATCAACATCCTCAAGGACAACTTCTTGAACTGTAATCTGGATTTTCTCAATTCATTCAAAATTCAAAATTTTTAGGTTAGATTTTAGTCAGATTTTCGTAGCAGATTCCAGTAACATGGTTCATTTTCTAACCTTCTGCAGAACATATTCTTGGATTAATTAGGCCAGCTAGAAAAACATTATTCAAATATCCATTCAAATGATATTGACCAGTCAATAGCAAAAAAAACCCTGTAAAATTCTACTGAATCACCCTTGTTATCATAAAATTAATTTACCCCTTTACGAGCACAGTATACACGAGACGGTCTGAATATTTGCTGGACATCWTTATTGTTGGATCCATATTTTGAATCCATAGCCACACCACAATAAAATCCAAAACTCTCTGAAAGGAAGCAAAATCAAGCAAAATAAATCAAAATGAAAACAAATTCCAATAATAATACAATGTTTTGCAGAAATTGGTARTGCGATACTATGATGAAACAGCTTGTATTTGACAAATATCAAATCATAATTTTGATGTTCAATGTATCATGACAAAAGAGGATACCTACGAGTTTGTGGGTTTTTGACCCTGACATGGATCAAAACGAAAGTGGTATGGCTGGTCACTAGATTATCAATGGCCCATTTGACAGCAGATGCGCTGTTCTTGTCTCGATCAATGGCAACAACTGTGACTTTGGAGGTTTTATCAGATGATGATACGTGGGGAGCCATATGAAGATTTTCGTGTATGTGAAACAATTAATTTTGTTGTGACGCTGTGGAGCCACCAGCTTATGGCCGCCACACCACCAAAGCCATCATCAACACCACCTTGTCTGGCGAAGTGCGTTGATGGAAAAGTAGAAGAAGAGATACAAAGGGCCCCTTTCTCTCTCTTCTTCTTGCTTTGTTCTTTTAAAGAACAAAACTGCCATAACTAAATAAACGTAAGCTTTTATATTGTACATTTTTCTTCATTTGTTTTGACATAAATATCCTTCGATTATTCTTCAAACAAGTTATTGTAAATAATAAATACATCTCTTTTTATTTTTAATTACTCAACGGGAGACGCTTTTTTTTTTAATGAAGAATTAAATATTTTTTTGTTTCATAATAATTATCTATTTAAATAATTTTAARAAATTAAAAACATATTAAATATTTCTTTTTTTATTGTACTCTTCATTAATTTCAACTTTGTAATATTATTTATAATGTATCGAAGACTGATCAAACTATTTAAAATTATAATAAATTAAAAGAAGATAGAATTATTATCTTATTTAAAATTTTATTTGAATTAATCTTTTCTTAATATGCGAATTCTATCCAAATGAACTATTATTAAAAAAAGAAGGGAGTAATCAACAATTAAACTATTATTATGATTACATAACTTAATTATTAACTATTTTTATTATTGATTAAATAAAATGTATCATATTTTTTATTTCGTGATAAATTAAATAAAATTAGACTAAATTTTTAAATCTAATTGCCTTTTAAAAAAAAGAGTTTTATTTTGYTAATGTAACTCGTGATTTTGTATCTAGTAAGATTGAACATCTTCAATTACAAGTTTCTTTTGGAAATATTTCTTTCTTTCATTTTTTTTAAAATTACCAATCAAATATTTAATTAACAGATTATTCCTTTAAAGTCACACTCACATGTTGAATTATTTAATTATTCCCTCATTAACTTTACTAATCATATGAATCTTTTTARTATATGGGATGAAAATATTAATTGYGTTCTTATTAAATAGTGAATGTACTTTTAATTGAGTGAGCTATTACTTCATAATAATTATACTAATTCCGAATTCTCAGTAAAAATTAGGGTTTTTCACCTAGCTAGATCAGATCTGAGTCATATCACAAAACATACCACAAGATGGGTGAAAAAAATTCTGATGAATATTTAATAGGTTTCTTAATTTTTTTCTATCTCATGCTCAATATTTTTATTTGAACAAGACATAATTTAAATTTGATTTAGGGGAGATTTGACATTTACCAACCGCGCCCGAGCTGGCGAATCACGATTTTCTTACATTTCCCTAAGGTAAGTGATTTCTAGTTTCGAACGAAATGCTCGGCTTTCTATTCTTGTTTATCAGTGGCTTAAACCGCTGCGGGCAGGTTGTAGTGATTAATCATCGCCGGCGAAGCGCTGGAACCACGAACTAGATAAGCATTCAAAGTATAAGTTAGTGGTTTGTCGAATTTCTCTTAATAGCTGAATAGCAATAATGTCGTCGGTCTACGTATTGGAGCCTCCGACGAAGGGGAAAGTGATATTGACGACGAACTATGGGCCAATAGACATAGAGCTATGGCCGAAGGAAGCTCCCAAGGCCGTGAGAAACTTCGTGCAGCTCTGCCTCGAAGGTTACTACGACAACACCGTCTTTCATCGCATCATCAAGTCCTTCCTTATTCAAGGCGGTGCCCCGACTGGCACCGGGACAGGTTCTATTCGACATTCATTTGCTAAATGATGTTTTCGCATAGATGTGCTTATGATGTCTGTTGTCAATTTTTTGTCCAATTAAGTCTAATTATTTGTTCATGAAACCCTTTGAGTTTGTTTGCAAACTTATCTTTTTAAATTTGTTTGTGAAAACTTTTTTCGATGTTGTTTGACCATTTCTT
Organism: Rhazya stricta; assembly: GCA_001752375.1. NCBI lineage: Eukaryota > Viridiplantae > Streptophyta > Magnoliopsida > Gentianales > Apocynaceae > Rhazya > Rhazya stricta. Next base: position 2,209,095 of record MEJB01000002.1, on the reverse strand, counting down.
TAATGTATTTTCTGTAAATACATGTGTTTAGTTGGATGTTTTTACACCATAAGAAAATTTCAAAGTTAGGAGTTATTTTGTATGGAGGATGTAAAGGGACGAAGTGTCATATTGACTKCCCAAGATCTCATCTTGGAAAATAATGTTGAAACCCTTAAGCTCTTTCCATTCGTATAATCTGTGAGTAGAAATATCTTTCGAACTTTTTTCTTCTTTGAATATACAATTGAAACAACCCATGAGTTGTATGAAACGCTAATCACAAGATATTTGAGTTTGAGATAATGTAATTCGGGAAGTACTCGGTTTAATTTTAAAGTTGTTGAAATGTCCAAGTAGTCTTCTGGCGTTACAAGCATCTTGGTGTTTCTTCTGGACTGTTTACTCTAATTGACTCAATGAAAAGCTTGGTTTTGTTTATTGTGTAAAGAAGATAGTTTATATGAGTGTAGAATTTGCTCGCAGGGTATCTTCAGTTGACCAGTATTAATGCCTTATACGTACATGTTTGCAGGAGGTGAAAGTATATATGGTGGTGTATTTGCTGATGAGTTCCATTCTCGTCTGAGATTTAAGCACAGGGGTCTGGTTGCATGTGCTGGTTCTGGGTCACCAAATACCAATGGAAGCCAATTCTTTATGACACTGGATCGCTGTGATTGGCTTGATAGGAAACACACCATCTTTGGAAAAGTAATCACATATTTATATGTTTCCCAGCATTAGTTTCCTTTATCTGATTCATCACTTATGTATATTTTCCTTCTTCTTGCAGGTAACAGGAGATTCAATATTTAATCTCCTCAGAATTGGTGAAGTGGAAACCGATAAGAATGACCGTCCAGTGGACTCTCCTCCAAAAGTACTCTCAGTTGAGGCATGTATCTCTGCTATTGTTGAGAATTCATATTCATTTATGATGGATTACCAGTGAAGAACTATTTACACTTGACTTCTGTGAGTAGCTTCTTCGCGGACGATATTTTCTTGTTGTTGAAAATTTTGAAATAAGTTCTGATTATTAATTACATTTACAATGAAAAAAAAAAAGGTAGAGATGAAAAATGCAGCTTGTTTTACATTTTGTTGGTAATTCAATAATATATCAATGCGGCTTGAGCAATTTCTAACCTTTTCAAGACCCATGGTTTGTCACAAAGCAATATTTCCCAACAATCATGTAAAACTGACTATCTCTTCATTATCTTCTATGGAAAAATGGCAACAGGAAGTACTGCTATTGAACCCTGTTCCTATATTTTTTTGGTTATCTGCTGCAAAGCATTCCTTTTTGCTAGTACTCTAGAGGTATGTTTGGTGAACAATTTTATGTCTTTGCAATTTATTCCCTTCTGGAAGTATAAAAATCCCCAGTCCTAAAAATTCAACTTATTTTGGCGGATGCAAGTGGATATTCATTATGATTAATTTTTCTCTTAATGGTTGCTGTGAAGTTTATAAATTTCAGGAAGGTTGGGAAACTCTGTGTCTATATATAACTCCGTTGGGGAAGCGTAAATTCCACGTCCTTAATCTGTTTATCTTTATCTCTACTCACTTTTTTGGCTGTAAATGGATACTGATTGTTTATCTGAATTGTAGCAGAATCAAGCTGAAAAATGAAATTGGTTTATTGCAATATCCCATTCATAYGGAATATATCGGATTGAAAAAATAATACAGCTATATTTAAGTACCGAGCTGTCTAAAAATGTGCTTTGCATCATTCTTTAGGTATTGTGGAATCCATTTGATGATATTGTTCCTAGATTAGCACCTTCAAAGTCATTACCCGCTTCCAAAGTTGAAACTGACAAGAAAGATACCAAACAGCAAGCTACAAAGTAAGTTGGTTTTCCCTGCCTAGGTTGTGTGATTATGTGATTTAAGTGTTTGCTATTTATTGTGTTTTTCTATGTCTGTTCATTATAGAAAGTTGAATTTGCTTTCATTTGGAGAAGAAGCAGAAGAACAGGACAAGGAACTGGCTAACGTCAATACTAAGATCAGAAGCAGTCATGATGTATTAGATGATCCACGTCTCCTGAAAGATGAAACTCATAGTAATGATTTGGTAAGATTTGGTTATGTTATTGTTAAGAGTAACTAATAATGATATGATAATCTCCATGGTCATTGTCCCTTAGCAATTAATCAGCCATCAAGCAGGCAAATTTTGGACTTGCAAAAGAATAACATTGAATTCTGTTAGGTTTTCTTAGCTGGAGAAGAGTTGGAAAACTTAGGTTGGATTGACTTTGGAAGAACATATTTTCATTTTACAAAAACTATCCTTTCATTGTAGTCTAGTGAAGAATCCATTTTATGATAGGATTCATCTTGTCATGTTTTGGTAGGATCATAGATATGCAACTTAAGTTGATTTAGTCATTTTGGCTTCTCATTGTTTAGATATCATTTGGAGATTTCCGTGGCTATACTCGAGATGCCTGTAAAGGGATAAGGTTCAATTAAAAGCAGGTTGCAGCTTAACCACTTGGTTGCTTCAGAATTAGATGGATGTTTTTCCAGGATTAGAGAAGTTAGTAAATGCAAAGAATTACCTAAAAAGATGGAAGCATATTATTCTCAAGTTATTATGAGGTATTATAATTTCGATGTTGCTTAATACATAAGCATTTTGGAATTTTTGCATGGTTAGAGGTAGCCATGATAAGAAATTGGAATTGTTTACGATGTTCATGATGGATTCAACTTTCTTATCATTACTGTTTCTTAAAATAAAAGTGGAGTTAACTTCAAGCTAGTAAAATTTTGTAAATAAGTGTCAGATTAATTAGATTTTAGAAATTTAAGTCTTTTATGAAATTGTCTGGTTATCTATTGGTACTCAATTTTTAAGTTGCAGGATGTTGTTGGGAACAACAACGCTAATGCAAGGATTGTAAAGAACCTCTTCAGAAATGGTTTGAGATAAGAACATTAGTCATATATATCTCCTAAATCACAGTATATGGTCAAACATCAAGAAGGATAACAATCCTGTGCATATAATCTGCTTTCTCACTGTAATTAATGAATTGCCTGACCATCACATAACATATATTTACTAATGCAGAATCCATCTGAAGTAAAATTAAGAAGGGATGCACAGTTAGCAGTCAGAGAAGCTTTGAGTTCAAAGAGGGAAGAGCTGCAGATAGAACCAGACGCCAAATTTGCTGAAACTCTTGATGATAGTGATGATGATGAGGGTAGCTTTGATGCCCGAATGCGTCAACAGATACTAAGCAAACGTAAAGAGCTTGGTGATCTGCCAACTAAAAGGAAGTCACATAAAGGTCAGTTAATTTTCTGCATATAATTTGGGTGTAAATATTCTCTCAGGATACTGCCTCCATTTCAAAGTGAAGGTCTCCATTTGACTTTGTAGAAAAGATTAGGAGGGAATTGTTCATCTTTTATCGATCCATTGACATTAAATTGCCAACTACCACAGGAATCTGCAAAAACTCAGCCTTAAAACAAAAAGAAATGTTTTATGCTTCTTAATTTGACAATAGTTATCCAAGTTTTGACAATCTCATTTGAGAGAAAAAGTAGATCTGATGGAAAAACTTAGTGCTTATGATATACTTATTCTTTCCAAATTGTACTCCTTCAATTCCGTCGTATGCCATTCCCTAATAATGTTCACTTTCTTAAAATGAACATGCTTTCCTATCTAAAATTTTACCATTACCCTCATTTAAAAGGAAAATTCAGAGTGATTGATAAACTCTTTTGCAAGATGAACAGCTTTGGCCTTAAGATTATTCAGATTTCTTTTGGCATCTCAATTTGTATGGTATTAACATAATCAGCTACTCGTTTGTCTTTTCCCCATGTATATTTGCACTTATGTATTTGGTATTGTGTATATGTATGGGGAATTTGCTGTAAATTCTGATGATAGTTAGCTTGTGTTGATTTCAGATAGTGCGAGTCCAAAACGTTCCGATGCATCTTCACCAAGGTAAATGTCTTAGATATTTTTAAGCTTCTTYGTAATGTTAGCAGATTGTTGATTAAATAGGTTTTGGAATTAGAGTCGAGAGAAAAGCTGCTTTTTTTTTTTCTTTTTTCCTCTCAAATTTTTTGCATAGGATTGTACATGAAGAACTTAATGCCAATGTTCATTCTTTTCTTTATTTATTTTCTTCTGCATTATCTGGACCTTGTAGAACTACTGCTAATTTTTTTCCTCCTTTTTCCTTTTTCCTTTTTCCTTTTTCATAATATTAGTATTTTAAAATTTCGCATTAGGACTGTTTTGAGACTTGAATTTGTATCCCCCTGTTTATTGGCTACCTACCAGTCATTGGCTAAGAGCTTTTGAATGATATTTTCACAATTTCCTTATACCTTGGGAGCTTTTCAACGGATTTTCTTGATTCACGCATAGGTTAGGAGCTTTTGGATGAGATTTTCTCAATTCAGAAGAAAACATGCTAGCGATTAAGAGAAAATATTTAGCTGATTGATCAAACTAAAGTGATAGCCTGTGGTAAATTATTGCATTTCCCTATTATTGGCTAGTTAATATTGATAGGCTGGGAGATTCTGAAGAGATTTTTTTTCAATGCATAGAATTGCCTACTGGCAAAGCCTGAAGTTGAATGTTTATCTAACCAGTTGAACCAAATCATAGTCTGTAAATCTTATTAAAAGGTGACAGCTGATGGTCTCCCGAATGTGACTTGCATCTGGTTAGGGGACCTTTTGAGATAGCTGGTTCTTGAATCTTGAGTTCCTTTTTTAACTGGTTCAGTAATTCTGTTACTGATGAAGTTTAGCCATTTGATGGAGTGTACATATTTGCAAACTGCTCGGTCAAATTTACAGCCTTATAACTTACACCATAAATTCTCCTCTTCACAGGACATAAAGSTATTCGTGAGGGTTGTATTCCTCATCAGACGTGTAGTAGATATATTGCCTATTCGTTATTTCTTGCTGCAGTTTGCATTTCTGGGATCACCTTACAATGACCTGCTTCGAGCTGGTTATAGTAGAATAATTTCAAAAACTTGAATACTACAGTATTTTCAGACTATGCTTTAGTTTCAAATAAATAATCTAAGAGCATACTAATAGGGCGAACTCCACATAGGATGAACATCATCTCAATTATAGGCATTTGAAATAGGAATCCCATTTATCACTAAAAGAGTTGAATTCTGTGTGCTTGTCACCTGTATTGATGGAATATCTGCCGTCCCCTAATCCCTTCACACTGAGAGGCAGAATAACAGTAGAATTATCTTCCTAGCAGGTCCCCTACAAAAAGTCACGATGACCAGCCAAAAGTAGAGAAGTTGGCACTGAAGAAAAAAGGCATAGGGTCAGAAGCTAGAGCAGAACTCATGGCTAATGCTGATGCAGATTTACAATTATTGGGTAATGCTGAACGAGAAAGACAGTTGCAGAAGCAAAAGAAGCGTAGACGCCAAGGACATGAAGAAGATGTACGTAATAGAGTTATTTTTTATCTTATTTTACTTTATTTGTCTTGCTTAAGAACTTTTTCATATTTTCGAGTTTTGCTTGTATTCAGGAGGTCATTATTGTAAACGAAGTGGCTGAATCAATTATCTCTAAGTAATTTATATCAGAAACTGAAGCAAAGAAACCAAAACATAGATACACATTTTATATTAGCCGGGAAAAGCATGTTGAGTCCAAATTCAAGTAAAAATGGGCAAGAAGATATAGAAAATTCTTGGGTTAGACGTACTAAATCTCTGCACAAGAATCTTTCTTTATAATTCTTATCACTATTTTCTATCTTTATTTGGTAATGGAATATTCACAAGTTTTGTTGAACTATCTTTCGGAGATTGTGCGGCTCATAAATTTTCTTTGACATGTTCTTGACTCATCGTTTCTGGAGTGCAAGGAGTGGAGAGATAAATATGAAAAATACTTATTCATGATAGGAAAATTGGATAAAAAATAAAAAGAAGTTTAGTTGTATGTCTAAGTTTTTTGCTTTTCTATGTTCTTATACATGAATGGTAACTTCTGTTCATGACTATAGGTGCTAAAGAAACTGGAGAAATTCAAAGCAGACCTTTCTTCTAAATCCAATGAATTGAAAGATGAAAATCTAGGCGGTAAGGAGTTGTCAGATTGGATGTCAGCTCAACTAAAGTTTGCTCGTGAGGCTGGCAAGGTATTCTTCATTTACCTTTGTACCTCTGTTTTTTATCATCCTTGTATTTCTCAATTTGAAACGGAAGTGATATCTCATGCTTATGTTTTCATGACTATTCTTTTTTTGAACTGTTAATGTCATCATGGACGCAAAACATTAAATCTGATAAGCCAACTACTTTTATTAGCTAAAAATCATCGTTTCKTACATTCATGTCCTTTTCGAGTCCAATTTGCTGGAAAAAGATTATTATCCTAATGAGATAATAATAATCCTCAAGAGATTGTGTATCTACTAAGAAATAGTTGTAAGATAACCAGTTTTCTGTTTCTAWGGGACCAAAAGTTTTGGGTCAAAAACTCCGGGAGATGAATTGTAAATAAGACAACAGGAAGAAAAGAAAAAGACAATAAGAGAAATCGAAATATGAAAGAAGAGAATCTTACTGTAAGAGGGTTTATGCTATGTGCATTACCTTGGTAAGTTTATAAGACAAGATTGTTTAGTCACCGGCTGATAAAATTTGAAGATTGATCTGTTCACAAACTTCTGTTTTTGAATTTTATTCTATTCTTTCTCTGGCTTCTTTAGCCCTTGGCCAGCAAAATTTAGACCATTGCATGTTTGGTCTTGCTTTGAACAAGAGGTCTGTAGGTAATTATCTTGGTGCTAAATGTCATATGTTTGTAAGTAGCTCTTCTGCTACTCCAAGTGGCGATATGTTTTGCTGATATATTTCTCAATAGACTATCAATCACATTGAAGATACTGTTATATTATGGTTCTCCAACTAAACARATGTTTTGAAAGTAAAAGATTCTCGCAGTGTTAGTTGCAGAGCTATCTATGCAGTTGTCTCGTGATCTAAATATTCTTTTATAGATGTTTTTCATCTGTTGCATTGATCTATAGCTATCCCCCAAGACAATTAAATTTAATTTTAGAAAAAGAAGCTTCAATCACATTAAAGATACTGTTATATTATGGTTCTCCAACTAAACAATTGTTTTGAAAGTAAAAAAGATTCTTGCAGTGTTAGTTGCAGAGCTATCTATGCAGTTGTCTCGTGATCTAAATATTCTTTTATAGATGTTTTTCATCTGTTGCATTGATCTATAGCTATCCCCCAAGACAATTAAAATTTAATTTTAGAAAAAGAAGCTTGGTATAATGGTATTGGCAAATTACAATTTATTCCTTTCCAGAAATATATGTTCTTGAGATAATGCTTATAATTATTCTTTGCATTACCACACAGGATAATATGTCTCGGAGCGATGACCCAAATGACTATGTAGTGCACGATCCTCTTCTGGAGAAAGGGAAGGAGAAGTTCAACAAAATGCAAGCCAAGGAAAAGCGAAGGCAAAGAGAATGGGCTGGCAAATCTCTTACTTAGATTTGATACTAGTTATGGATATGTGCTTTTAAATTTGCAAGGTTCATGAATTCTGTCACATAGATCAGTCCGCCTCAGGAGATTTATCTTTTAGCCTTAATTCCAATTAGGATATTCAACCTGGTGCTTAAATGTAGCAGCCTGAGTTGAGTTCCTGAAGCGTAACCCTTGATATTCGTAAACAGAAAAGAACCAGCTGTTTCTACCATCACATAGGTTGGAAAGAATTGGACAGGACCGCGAAGCAGTTTGATGTATATAAACACCACCATCAACTGGTTACTTTGTTGTTTGGTTATTTTTGTAATCAAATTCAAGTAGTTTCTCTATTTGTTGAGCAACAATTGAAAGCTAATGCTGTGTCCTCTTGGTTGCTGAAATCTGGAATTAGATGTTCTTACCGGTGAGTTTGATTTTCCTCCTCTCTCCCTGTTATAGTAAAAAGAATGGTTGCCTTGAGTTTGATTTTTCACGGTTGTGGTTGAGAGTGGTAATGGTCGGTGGTTCATGTGTTGATTGGGTCAATGTGTACACAAACGTGAAGTGCGGCAAATAGCAGGTTTTTCCCAGACCAAGCTAATTTGGCTGCGCCAGAGACTTCCCGACAACCTCAACAATTGTCATGTATGCAGTTCCAAGTGCGAAACGTTTTCGAATTGGATTTCGGCCGTTCCGACCACCGACTATCATTCAAAATTTTCACAGACTAATCACATCTCCTCTGACCACCTCGGGTTTCGCCTTAGAATTTGGAGGATGCAGCGTGGACCTGTCTTTTGTAATCCAATTTTAAATTATTCTATTCTGTTTCTTTATTAAAATTATCAGAAAATTTTAATTCAAAATTCTTTTAATATAGATCACAATACTTTTTATGTGCTATTTTTATTTAAATATTATATATGTCATTATTATTATTATTAGTGATACTTTTGCCATCACGTATGAGCCCCAATGAGAACCTTGAGATTCCAGAAATTGCACATGGCCTCCTTGACCATGCCATATTTCTCAAACCCCTCCAATTTTCTTTTTCTTTTTTTTTCCCGCTTCCAATGAACTTTTAAGTAATATAGTATTAATTATAATATATATGCCTCAATTTTTGACCATTTGATCACACGTTACAAAATCATATAGTACCTTAATTCCACTCCCTCTTAATTTCCTCCCTATCACGTCAATAATCATATTTAACTCTTTCAAGATATTTTTTGAATTTATGAACTCTAAATCAGGGTCTCGTTGGATCTTGTTTAGCCTCACTCATAAAATGATAAAAATGATTTAATGCGTCTTTATAGTGGATGTTTATTTTCTTTAATTGTGGAATCGGCATTTTTTTTTTTTTATCCCTGATGGCAGGACTCACAATGCTAAGCTAATTAAGTGATTCAACATTTATTCAAATAGCATTTTCATAATATATAAACATGTATTGTGATATTACTAGTGTAGGTAGGAGAAAGATAGCATAGAAAATGTACGAGAAGATCCAAATGTATTAGGTATGTGTTTATACTATGCAAATAACAAGATACTATGTATTTATGTACTAACTTCATCAAATACATTTATTTTACCTAATCACGTTTGTGATTCCAACTAATTCTTCTTATATTTTACTTTACTTCTGTTAATGGATTAAAAATATTTTATACTCACGTCGTGTTTTGCTTAATATAGAAAAAAATATGAACTATTAGAAATATATTTAAAATATTTGAAGCAGTTTTCATGGGTGAATCATTCCCAGACAAAGGATTGCTGTCCGGGAACAGAATGTGAGTGTGAGTGTTTGAATACAATTTTGGGCAGATTTTCCAACTATCACCTGGAAATTGGCTTGGAGGAGTGAGGAATTCAAATTACAGCAAAATCTATAAAGGGAATGGAGCCTTCCTTGCTGTATTTTCCAGATAAAGGGTGGGGGATCAGAGTCAAAATCTCATGTCTTTGCTGACTTTTGGGCCTTTGTTCAATTTCTTCAAGATAAAGTATATCAAAGATTCCCTTCGCTTTTCTGGCACCATCTTATACRCCCGTTCATCTCTCTCCCTTTGCTAACTCTATCTCCAAGCTTTTCTAAAATTTTTGCCTTCTTGGGACTCCAACTTGCTCCAAATAGCTTCTTATTAGTTCAATTCTCGAAGATGAGGCGCCATTTCAGTTCGTTAGAATCAAGCAAAGAGCAATATCTCAAATGCTATAATTTTCTAGAAATAAATATAATTTTATCTTTCGTAACAGTTAATAATATCAATTCCTTACTATAATTCATTATTAACAATGCAATATGTATCTATTTTAACGGTTGGAGTTCAAATTTAATTACTATTTTCCTATATTCTCTAGTTTGAACTCGAGATCAATTCATAACTTAATTTTAAGCTCAACTTTAAATAAAAATAAAAAAATTTTCAAATTCAAAATTTGATCTAATATTATTTGTCCGAGACTAAGCAATACTTGAACTGAAATTGGAAAATGAATGGAAGCCGGACAGGTGGGATAAGGGCTTGAATGTAACGATGTAAGCAATGGTTAGTAGGAATATCTCTTACGATGAAGAGATTAAGAAAAATAAATCAATCTGCTAAAAAAAAAAAAAAAAATTGTAGGTTCCTTTTGTAACTTTGTAAAATCAGGCGGCCAGGAAAGAAATAAAAGATCTCTCAGGAGATTTATTTTATATAGAAAAGTAGAAAATTACAGATGCACCCCAGGGATGTCTTGATTTTCCTTTTGTTTTCTGGCATGGTTTTCCTTTTTCTTTTCTGTACTAAAACTGATAAATAATATACTCAACTCAGTTTGTTCGGATGATTTTCCTTTATAAGTATACACTTTGTTTTGTTATATTATAATTATCGTGCAATATATATTTTTATATTCATGCATTATATTCTCTTACAATATAATTCACGCATCGTATATAGAAGACAAACTACGTGTAAAGTCATAAATATGAAGAATTGTAACCTAATAATCAAATAGGTTCACTTTATAACCAGCAAAATGATTTTGACATATCCGTTACACTTTAATCATCTTACATCACATGCATACCGTATGCAAGACAAAGAGAGTCATAAAAGTAAACACCAAAACTAGACAAAGTAGTGGAGTAACTAAAAATCAACTATGTTATGTCCACTTTCAAATTTGAAATAATTTGGACCGTTTTGTTATGTTATAATTAACATAGGTTACGTATATATGACATAATTAGAATCTTCAAAACATAATAGGACTTTAAAAAAATGCATCTAATATTCAAAGTTATTACATTATATCCTCCTCTTTTATGTAATAAATGTATTTTGAATTTTGAAGGATGTAATTATCAACTTGGAGTTGAGTATGCCAAATGACCTAATTCGCTTTGCCCTCCAAAAAGCCAATAATGAGACAACTCAAACCGCATACCTTAAAAATGGTTCATTTGACCTCATCAAGTACTCTTGAAATATGATGATGATGAAGAGGACTTCTAAAAAACCAAAAACAATTTCCAAAATCAAGAAAGTTAGTCCAGAAAAGAGAATATGAGTAGATGAAGCAATCAAAAGTCCCCAACGAAGCACGGAGAGCTCATAAGAGGAAACGGCCAAAACCATGGCAGAATGTCCAAGCGCGTCAGTGTCAACTATATCTGCTCACCTTCTTCTTTGCACCTACCTCCTTTTATCTAATCAATCTGTATGCTAAATACCCCTCGAGAATTCTCCATATCCAGAAGCCGCGTTCACACTTCTCATACACGTCTTCTTGAAAGTTGAAAACCCACAAAGATCAGTTAATATATATTTAATACACTGCAAATTTTACCTGTATATATATTTTTATGCGTACAGATACATCTCCCATTTTCGACAAGTGACCCCATTTGTTTGAGGTTTTGGCAATTCTCTTCGTTGTGTTCACATTCCTATTCACACATCTTTCAAACAGTTGTTGTGCAAGTTGGTAAGTTGGGTTTTTATCTTTATATGAAGCTTCCTGCTTTCTCAGACAAAATTGGGATTTTTGCTAGTTTTTTGTTTATATAGTTTTTTAGGAAGGAAGTGATCAATTTAGGAGATGAATGATAACAAGAGGAGGCGGAGGAGGAAGGAGAGCGCGGCCATACCCGTAAATGAGGGTGTGGATGGGGAGAGTAATGATCATAATCAAATTGATGTTGAAAAACAAGGTGGGGTGAAGACTAAAGAGTTGAAGGAGATTATTACTTCTTTGATATTGCTTGAGGAGCAAGAAAAGCGAGATCAAGAGGAACTTACGAAGGAGGAGCAAGAGGAGAAGCTTTTCTTTGACACTAATCACGAAAAGAAGGCAAGGGTGATGTTGGATTATTATTCTCAGTTGCAAGAGTATCATAAAGAATCAGATCTCAAAGATGGGGTCAGAAAAAGAAAAGGCAGGGTCAATAATGCTATGGCTGCCACAACTCTCACTGCTGCAGCTGCTGTTGATGCTGCAGAACATGATAACAAGGATGATAATTATGGAGGTGACCAGGGCGAGAAAGGGGCCAAGGGGGCGCCACAAAGGCGGTTGTGGGTGAAGAATAGATCAAAAGCTTGGTGGGATCAATGCAACAGTGCTGAATTTCCTGAAGATGAGTTCAGGAAGGCATTTCGAATGGGGAAGGATACTTTTGAAATGATATGCAATGAATTGAGCTCGGTGGTTGCCAAAGAAAATACTATGTTAAGAGATGCTGTTCCAGTTAGGCAAAGAGTTGCTGTGTGTATATGGAGGTTGGCCACTGGTGAGCCACTTAGGCTTGTATCCAAGAGGTTTGGCTTGGGCATATCGACTTGTCATAAGCTCGTTCTTGAGGTTTGTACTGCGATAAGGACTGTTTTAATGCCCAAGTATCTTCAGTGGCCTGATGAGGAGTCAGCCAGAAGGATTAAGGATGAGTATGATGCGATTTCGGGGATTCCTAATGTTGTCGGATCAATGTATACTACTCATATACCCATAATTGCTCCTAAGATTAGTGTGGCAGCTTATTTTAACAAGAGGCATACGGAGAGAAATCAGAAGACCTCGTATTCAATCACCGTTCAGGGTGTTGTTGATCCAAAAGGGGTGTTCTCTGATGTATGCATTGGTTGGCCTGGTTCAATGCCTGATGATCAGGTTTTAGAGAAATCTGCTTTATATCAGAGGGCTAATCAAGGGCTACTAAAAGGTGTCTGGATTGTTGGTGGTACTGGTTACCCCTTGATGGATTGGGTATTGGTGCCTTATACACAGCAGCACCTGACTTGGACTCAGCATGCTTTTAATGAAAAGATTGGGGATCTTCAGAGAATAGCCAAAGAGGCTTTTGCAAGGTTGAAGGGAAGATGGTGCTGTCTGCAGAAACGAACTGAAGTGAAACTTCAGGACTTGCCAGTGGTGCTAGGGGCGTGCTGTGTCTTGCATAATATATGTGAATTGAGGAAGGAAGCAATGGATCCGGAGCTGAATTTTGATCTTGTTGACGATGAGATGGTTCCAGATGTTCCATTGAGGTCAGTAAATGCAATGAAAGCAAGAGATGCTATTGCCCACAATCTTTTGCACCATAACCATGCTGGCACTTCCTTCCTATCATAGAAAGAATAACATCGCCATTGATTTTGCCCTTCTGAAGTTGGGAATAATTTTATTTAATGCTTCTTTGATTTTACATTTGTTTTTGTACAATTACAATTAGTACTTTATGAAGAATAGTTGAAGGGGCGGGAAAATAGGTCTATTTTAAATTTATATTGCAAAAAATTTGGAATTGTTGGCTTCTAGGTTGAAGTTGTACACACTAAATCACAGACAGGAGTTGTAGTCAGTTTCCATACTTCAATCCAATTGACAATTAGAGAAATTGAATTCAGTACAAGATGGTTCTATTTTATTTTATGTTCCTTTCCAGGTATATACAAGACACTACTTTTGTGACTTTAGCTTATTCTGGCAATGATTGTTACTGACTTCTGTTTCTTTCCATCATCCCTGTATGATTCTAATGAATGCCATGAGATTCAACGGCACAGCATGTTTTATGGTAAACCTGGATTTGTGCTCTAGCTGATTCTAAAAGAACTTTAACTTTCTGGGTTAAGGTTGTCCGTACCTCATTGTATTGCTGTCCTAAGATCACTAAATGAATACTCGGGTTTCATTTAGTTGTAACTTTCTGTTTTTGATATTGTATCTGTAACATTTTTATATGAATTTATGGTTTCTGATGCTTTCCTGCTCTGAAACCGGAACTAAAGGATTGGCCGCTTAAATCAAGGTGGTAACTAATACGGAACCCCTCTCATGTGATGTGGAGTAGGACTAAGCTAATCAAATAATAAAGCCTGTTGATTCTATATAGAAACTCTTAGCCTTGTCTAGCATATCATCACTCAGGAACTGGAATTACTTCACAAATCTTCCCCGTAATAGATTGGAGATATATTAGTAAACTGCAGTTCTTGCATTAAAGTGGTTAAATCATGGAATTGGCTAGAAATCCTGGATGTATAATCTATACTCCGTACKGTAGAGGGGCACAAGAAGGGTGCCCTCCACCCTCCCTCTCAGAGGCTGAAGATTTTATGGCAGATTTACTGAAGATAATGCGCGGACATCAGAAACAAAACGAATGAAAACCTTCAATGTGGCGTCAGTAAGACTTGCCATGAACTTAGAGAAGCACAAAGTAACTCAGGATTCTAGAAAAGATGTCCTAAGTAAGCACTCGAGGTATTGGATCAAACTAGAATTTCCGTTTGTGCAAGAGAAATATGAGAGCCTTCCATATGTTTCTTTGTCATTCTGCTGCTGCATTAAGATTTAGAGCCTGAAGAAAATCCTAAAGCATTAATGTTTTTTGATTGCTTCATTAGATGAGAAGACATTTCTTGTACAGAATGCTATCAAACTCATTTTCACTTTCCCTTTCAATCGAGGGAAAATCTCTTCAAAGTGATACGAAAGCAGATAACGCTTCCATATATCATCCTTGCAATACAAGTTGCTGTAGAAAACTTGTGATCATTAATGACTTTCCAGTCATTTCTTCATTTATGTTAATAATGGCTATCTTCTTGAGTCATTGTTAGGCTTTCCTTTAGTCAAGAGGAGTTTAAATACTAGAGATGGTCGGCCTCTATCTGAAGATTAACATCATTGATGGCGCCTGCAGAGCGCACAATTGGCTTCCAACCTTATAATATATGTTGTTTGTATAGAACGTCGAAGAAGTCTACCTTCCCCAGTTGCTTTCTTTGGTTACTTGATTGGTTTTCATGGGGCCATCATGCGGTCAACATCATTATTGTCTTCTGGAAATCCTCCGGATTGGTTGCTAATTTTGTCAAAAGGCATATAGCATGTATCACGCATCACCCTTTAACATGGAGATGAATTCACATRTTGTTTTATGATATGCAACTGCATCTTTACTTAACATGGTTTACCTATCCCATCTAATTCATGCCGTCTCCATCAACACTGTTAAAGAAGAAAGGTAAAGATTCGAGCCAAGGCAAGAACTCACTTTCCAAATCTCTCTTTAACCAAGAGTTATGGGACTTACACTCGTAATCTTTAGAAAAGTCGGTCACGAACAATGTTCATAGAAAGATGGAAAACATGAGAATGTTCTTTTTTAAAATCTCTAGTAAGTTGAATTATTCTAATAATTCTGAAATCTGCTTACCCATTCTTCTCTTGCTTCTCCTTATGACGTCGTTGTTCCCCTCCTCTTGGCTCTCTTTATCAAGTGAAGACTGCATATTTTCTGGTATCGGATCCTACTTGCCTATCTGGGTTGGGTTCTTCTTTTTGTTGGGGTGGGGTTGTTCACAGTTCAATAGAAGAATTTAATACACATGATATGAGCATTTCCCTCGTGCCATTCTTCCAGACATGGACAGACACTAAGACAGTCATAGAGGGAAGACAAACCATACAGCAAAAGAAAGGAATTACTTGATACATGCATTTTATCATCACACGTTCTAAGTGGTCAATTTCAAGTTACAAACAGAGAAATCCTACAAGAAAGAGAAGAGGAGGAAAAATAAAAGAAAAATTAGGGAGGTGAGGACCCATGAGATTGGAGGGTGCAGTCATCTGGTGATTTCAAGAACTACAATTATAACCGCTAGGGGGAGACAGCAGCTGATTCCATATCCACGAAGTGGTCAAGAATAGGTGCATAGAGGAAAAAGCAATTTTCATGACTTCATCTGAGTAGAATCTGTTTTATAGCCTCGTTACTCTGTACACAAGGAAGAACATTCTCCTGTACTACCATGACAACAATATGCTGGTCAGCATAGTAGAACCTCTTCAAGATTGCCGCACAATTCCAAATCCTTGATCATCTTGAACAGATGGTAGGCGGAATGGAAAATTAGCAAAATGAATCTTTAATAAAGGCGAGTCAATTTTGCAGTCATCAAACTGGTAACCTGCAACATACCGTTCAAATATGCATCATCATTCATAGGCCATGGTCAAAGCCAAAACAAAAGTATGCTAGCATATAACTCTAGACATCTGCTATAAATAGGCACCGTTTTTATATGTTTCATCACCCTTATCCAAGCAGATATCCAATTTTTATGCTTTTGGTTCCTTGGGCGATAAAATGGAAAGATGCTAAGATTGTTACTACAATAACAAGTAAATTGATTAACAAGGAGCAAGAGTCAAAGTACATGTTCCCTAAAGAATCTGAAGTACCTGTAATTAATTTTTTTCCATAAAAGAATAAATTATATCAACAAAAATAAGAGATGCAAGAAAGAGAATTAGGAATCCTCAAGAAAGTAGTAGAAAACTGCATTAACACAGTCTTCCAAACTCTTTGTAAAAGAAATAAAATTTTCAACGGTGATTTCATTATTTAGGGCTAATTATATAATTAGAAGCAATTTAATTGCCAGAAATTTATAGACGTTTAATTAAAAAGTTGAAGTACACAGATGGACAGAGAGTTTGGGGCAGGGTGGTATAGACAAATATGACAAACATTTCCTGGTAAAGTAGGTACAATGATTTCATAAGTTAGAGAGTATACAAAACCTTGAAGGGCTTCCATAGCAGTAACAGCGCATTTTGCATCAGCAAACTCAACAAAGCACAATACCATGGCTTTATCTCCACTCTGCAGCATAACTATTRGTTGAGATATCCATTCTAAATCAACAGCACTTACTGAAGGAATGTCTCAGTCGCACCAATAAAAAATCACATTAAGCTAGTTTTGCAATCAATTCACAAAGAGAAATACATAGTAACTACACAAGTTGATAGCAGAACCAAATGATCGGTTTACCTAACAAAGACAGGTTGTAAGTGCCTACATGATTGTGATTCACAGTTAGAGATTAGAGCATAGAGGGACTTTTCGTGGGACCAACTTATTTATGGATTCAGTATAAGTTAGCTACTTAAGTGGCTTGGTCATTTTATTTGATGTTCCCAGTTATTTGATTTTGTGATCTAGAAGGTGCAGAATGGCGGTGTATGATTATCATATTAAATCTCTTCACAGAGATAGAGAGAGAGAGAGAGAGAGAGAGAGAGAGAGAGCAAATTGGTGCTTTACAAAATTCCATGCAGATTTTTACAAGATGTACTATAGATTAGATGCAAGAAAAGGAAATGAAATTGGAAGTTTAAGAGAAACAATTGTTGTGCTCCATAGGGAGTTTCAGCAATAAAACTGTGGCCCGGAGAGAAATATCATAAACCCACATACCACAATGTAATACCTCACACACTTGCAATACCAAATGATATTTGTCATGTGAAGCATAAAGATAACCATCAATCAGAAAGATAAATATCCATTCATAAGAAGTATGAAAGAAACATAATTTGTTATTGCAGTAGAGAAGTGTGTCCCCATAAAGTAATTTTAGAAGGATAAGGGCATACTTACACGTCTGGGCTCCTTATGAACAACTTTAAGGTCTCTGAAACCAATAAAAGGACGAAAAAGATCTGCTTATAAGTCAAGGAATAAAAACGAGAGTGCAAGAACACACAAGCTAAACAGACCCATCCTTTCTCCAGATGTTAGTTTCCCAGTTGATGCTATCAATGGTATGACTAAACTGTTACTGTGAACAAACTCAATTATGTTCGACAACAGAAAATCTTCACTAGTATAGTGGCTTAGGGCCTACCATTAAATCTCAAGGACCTAGGCACCAAGCTGTTAATCTAAAGAAACAAATGGACAGACATACAACAAAAAATTTCAATCTATTTAAAGAAAGAGAAAGAAAAATTAGAAAATGGACATTGTATAAAGGATACGGCCTACTTCTCTTCTTGAACAGTCAGTCGGAAGCCCATGAACAAAAAGAATGTTAGACTCTCCTACTGCAACTGGAGGGCCATCATCCCCTCTCAAAGAACTGGATTTCTCATAAATCCCATCTTCAATCCCAGGGCTAATACCAGGAGCAACATCTCTTCTTTGCCCCATTAAGATTGGATCTCTCAAAGAAGCAGAGTAGCCTTTATTGCTGATCCTACTGGTTAGTCCACCACCACTAGAAGGTCCACGATGGATATCCCTGATGCCATCTACTCCATATGCCCCTGGATGTGATGGTAGGAACTAAAAATAGAAATCAGATGCAACTCTTTGAATAACCATATATTATACTGAGAAAGCCTATAAAATGTAACATTCTTACATCTTTCTGTAGGAAATCTGAACTACACAGAACATCACTGGAGCTCCATTGATGATGCGTGGTTAAGCTAGATACTTCTGATGATAAGTAGCCAGGAAACCTTGGTTTTGGGGTGCTTCCTGCAAAGATCCATATGGTCAGAAGAAAATTTTTGCAAAACCTAAACACGGCATCAGAAGGTGTCTGAAAAACATTATTAGAAACAACAGGGTCCACAAGGAAGCCTTCTTAGCAGAACAAGCTGCTTGGCAATATGCCATAGAAAACTTGATCTGATTAAGTCTCAATGGGACATGACAAACTAGCCACAATAAATTTTACTAACTTCTCTAGATGAAACTTCACATTTTCTTCGAGAACCATAGAAAGAGATAAGGAGTATTATATGAAAATAACATTGTGACAAAATTACTTCTGAATCATCAGCCAATAAAATTAGAGGCCAAATATTGGAGAATAATTGATTTAACCCCACAAAATAGCATGCAAAAAACCAGGGAAACCAAGGAAATACATTGCTTTCTCAAAGCCATAATGTAACAGGCCTAGCTGATCCAGTTCCAAGAGCCAAAGCTCGGATGTTAATAACTAACCTAAGTAGCAATGCTACCTACCCACCAATTTTTTTCTTTCTTTTTTCTGTAAAACCTAACACTATAAAATTCCAATAAGTGTAATCTACCAGTTTAGCAAATAAATTCAATAGCTTCCAAAGCATATTCAATCCCGAGATATAAGCAAATGCAGAGAAGCACCTACCTTTGACTTATCTGCCAACTAAACATCCAGCAAAGGCCCAAATTCCATTCCAATTCCTCGCCACGAAAAAATTGCCACTTGCAACCGATTCATCATTTCATGGTTCTTGCAAAGCCACGCTCTAGCACGTTCTTACATTCCATCATGCACCTTTCCTATTCCTTCTAAGGGCATTAATATCTCAAACCTATTCCAGCAAACCAAGTATGTTAACCCCATTCTCCGACTCCTTTCAAATTAAATATACTCTATTTGAAACTGAGAATTCCCTACATCCAAAAACCATAAAATAGGTGGAGGAATGGTATGGCTCAACAAAAAGAAATTCCAATGAGTTTCTAACCATCACCTATCCATTGGTGATACTYTACAATCTTCAATTTCACCCTCGTAAAAGCTACTAAATACCATTGCCCCTTGTCGAAGTGTTCTTGTTGGTTACAGAAATCTGTTTCTATCTTTTATACAAGTAAAGAGGCAATCCTTGGTCACCCTCCCAACCCTACACATATAAAAAAAGCATAACCGAATTTCAGCATTCAACATGGCCACATTAACATCCAAAATATTATGAGCTTATCTTACTGTAAAGACACCAACTTCAAGTTTTTAGAACAATTTCTGAACAGAAACCAAAGAGCCAATTCTCGAACCCTATATGTATGAAAATGACTTAAGCACGCCTTAAACGCCAACTAAACCAACAATCTTCATATTCCACATGAAAGTACGACATTAAAACACCATGTGCTCATCAGTCAACACAAAATCACAGAAAATTCAGCAGTCCCATATGTTAAGTGTAATTTAAGCCCGCCTTAAACGTCCTATCAATCAGACTGTCTTTGTGCCTGCGTGTGAAAGCTAGAAGAGTAAAGAGTATGCCACGACAAGAGAAAACCTTTCTCAGGAGGAGGAACACTATATCTCCAGTAAGGATCGGCCATCTGAATCTKCTCTGACTGCTTTCGCTTTCTATCCCTGTATTTGAGCCAATCTCCGGTAGCCTAGGAGTGGCTGGTCCACGTAGTTTCGGGGTCAAAAAATTCGAGGCCGTGCGGCAAGAAAGTGCATTTGTGAATCGGAGGTTTTGCACCCCTTATAGGTTTTTTTTTTTTTTTTTTTTTTGAATTATCATCCGTTGTGGAGTCACACTTGTCAAAAATACAATATTAATTATTTGATGCAGATCTCCAAAGGTTATAATGGATTTAAAATATATACAAATGAAAGTATTACCTCGGAGTCACATTTGTAAAAAAGTATAAATATTAATCATTGAGGTATATCTCTAAATGTTATAATAGGATCTAAAATATAAAAAAATTGAGAATTATTGCATGAAGGGAGAAAAGTATATATGCATAAGTTATAACGATCGTACATGGTTCAGTTCGGTTCGACTTGAAAATATTTTCAAATCAAATTAGAAGTTTTATTTTGAAATTCTTTTAATCGAAATCAAAATATTTAAAATTTCAAAAGGTTAGTTCGATTTTATATTGATTTGATTTTATCTGGTACGCCCTTAACTATTAAGATAATAAAACTGAAATAATGAAAATGATTAAAAGTCATGAAAAATAAGTTTAAAGAATTTACATTCTATGGTCTAATTCTTTAAATTTCTTTCCCATCCTAGGGCCACTTTATCTAAGCGCATAAATAAAGCAATAGAGATAAGGCACTTATTATTATTCAATTAATAAAGCTTTTAAATATGAGTACGTCAAGAGCCACTATGAGATCTCTCCATTAGAAATGCATAAATATTATATTAGAAAATTTTATTCATATAATAAGTAAAAATATAAATCATTTATCATAATATTTGAAACATCATTTGCTTGAAAAATAAGAAAATGCAAATATTAAAATTTAAAAACACGTTTTATATATCCTACATTTTAACAGAATATAAAAATTTAAATAACTTACTAAAATCAGTTTGATTTGAAGAATTTCTCAAATCGAATCAATTTTATCATTTTTTTTGGACCTCTAATTATAACCCATATTTGGCATGACTTTATGAAAAAAGAATCAGAAAGGAAAAAATGAAGAGTTTATTTCGATTAGCCTATCTTTGTTCTATTATTTGTAATAGTGTAATTGTTTATGAAATGATGTTTTTTTCTTTTGAAGGTGAATTTGTATTCATGATAAAGAAATCAACACAAAAAGTTATAAAGCGGGAGACAATATTAGCGTGTTGATCGATAGAGGTGAGTGGTTCCAATATCTAATCTTTTGTAGTCATTACTTATAAAGCCTATCAAAAACTACAATGTTTATAAATAAACTTTTGAAAAAAGACAAAATTCTCATGTGAAATAAATATAAAATTAATTTTAAATTAAATAATTATCGTCTATTACAAATTTTCATCACATTCCACAATTTATAAAGAGATGCGCGTCATATTATTAAACATAATTTATTTCTCGATTACTTGACATTTAATTAAAATAATATATTGCAAACTTGGAATATACAATTTTCATTAAAAAAAATATTTTGTACCAAAGTGATTAATTATGTTTATTTTCTTATTTAGTTTATTTGACATATAAGATTTTTTTAACATAAGAAACTTCAAATAGATTAGGGATGAGGCATCTAGCCTTAGTTTGATAATTTGATTAAACAGTTAAAATTGAATAAATTAAATGCTTATTAAATTAAATTTGTTTAATAATTTAATTTTAAAATATTTTTATAAAACAATAATATTTTAATTTAATTATTAAAATATTTTAAATAATATTATTAAATTAAATATCAGATTGTAAGTCTTATAAAGTAAATTTTTTATGTTTAAAAATTCAAATATTTTCAGTTTTATCAGAAGGGTGGTGAAGATATATGAAAATAAATAAATATGATAGTAATAAAAAGTTTAGTATTATAAAATTGTATCAAAATGTATTGTGGAAAAAATGAAGGGCAAGGGCGCGACACAATGGACCTGGTGTAGAGTAGAATAGCTCCTTGAGGGAGCCCGGGAGGCGCGAGATTATGTCTTGCAGGGAGGACACCGGTATATAGGTAAGTTATACCCTCTAGTGGAGAGAATCAAGGTGAAAATTGTGTTACGCTCTTGTAGTTTGCGAGGATACTTGGCGTTTGATTCTCTGGTAAGCTCGCTAGAGGCAAGGAATTTGCTTTGTTCTTGCTAACCAACTCAAGTACTCAAGAAACTGTCATTCATCAGCCAATCAATCCTCTTTGGATTTTTTCAAGAACTGAATTTTCTTGGTTGTACTTGTGTTCGGGTTTTTGTTTGGAGCGGTGATTATGCTGTTGCACGCTTGAATCTCTCTTATGTTACTTTGTCTGTCAATTGTTCGATAAAATGCTTGTGTAACTCCCCTCTTGAATTCATATTTTGTGATAAAGCATTTAGCTTTGTATATTTAGATGTGCTTGAGAACTCAAAAACTGAAAATCTTTCGGAAGAGCATTCAAACTAGTCCCCCACCTCGCGAAGATAAGTTTCTCTCGTGTTAGTCTATAGAATTAAGGATTACTTCTAATTACATAATGTCCGAGTGCTCCAGATTCGTTGAATTTGGAAGTGCAATCAACATAATTACCGTGTTTCTCTTGATATATTTTTCAATCTACTATTTGATTAATGGACATTTTTTACGCAAAAGGAGATTCAATATGGCTTATGGAGGTGCAGCTTTGGGCCCGCCAGTGGCATCAGGTGGCCCAACAACCATTAGACAGGTGAAGCTGGATAAAGAATCTGAACTCAGAGTTGAAGTTGCTGATACACCTTTCCGCCTTCGACTCCTCAATGGTTCAGCAGAAATCTTTGGCACTGAAATACCTCCTGAAATATGGCTTAGTCTTCCTCCAAGACTCAAATTTGCTGTATGTACTCTCCTTATTTTAGATATACTTATTACCTTGGTTGCATTCGTGTGGTCATGCCCTTATGCCTGACACGTTTGTTATTCATATAGATGACAAAGTAGAAGGCTTTACCTTTGAAGGGTGCATTGTTCCCTCTCCCCTTAGATTTTATTGACATATCTTGAATATGTATCTTGAGTTTGAGTATGTGAAGCAATGCTAGTTTTTGATTTGGATAATTCTTTATTATTTATTTATTTATTATTATAATTTATTTATTTTTTTWAATTTTGGTGTGTCCAAGGACGATACTTTAGTACAAAAACCTAGTTTTTTCTGTTGCTGTCAACTGACTCGATGTAATGAAATTTTGTTCGACTTGCACTAGGTTTTCACCTGGTATGGAGCTACAATTGAAATGGATGGTAACACAGAGACTGATTATACAGCAGATGAGGTAAATTGCTTGCAAATCTTCTGCTCCAACACCCCCCTTTGAACCAGTAATGTATCTCTAAACATACAGTCTACATGGTAATAGTTTAGGTTTATGATGTTGGATATGCTTGCTAGGTTTATATCATGGGAATGCTCCTTAATGCGATGTCTAGCGTCTCTCAGGGTACTTTATGAGTTTAAAAAGAGTTCAATCAACATATCTCCTATTGTTATCTATGAAGAGACGATTCGAAGTCTTTGACATATAAAGTTTCAATGCCTTAGCTAATGGGTTTTCTAATCATGGTTTCTAGACACCCATGGTGAGTTATGTAAATGTGCATGCTGTACTAGAGGGACGGAGAAATCGGGCAAAAGCTTCAGCACCTGATTCTGATGCTTCTCAGGTATTAGTTTTGGTTTTATCTTCTGGTATTTTTGTTATTCATGACTTTAAGCCTTTTAGCAATATGTTGTTCGTTATCTATGAATGATATAGTTATTATGAATATTTTGTTATTTGTTATTTTTGTATATAAGGCATTTTATACCATTTTGTCTTGTCTACGTCTATTTCCTAGTTTCACCATGCATGCTATTGCAAACTTCCCTAAAAGTTTTTTTCACTAGGAGAATTTTGCTAAAAACTTAAAGAAATGAACGCGATCTTAAAATAACAATATGATGTGTTTCTGTAAGCATATTCAGTAAAGAGAAGCACATCAATTTCACTTGCAAATGCTTTCAGACATTTGTTTTGGTGATTGCCTAATCTTTGGTTGGATTGCAAATGTTTGATTCTTCCATCCTTACTCTTAAATCTCTCCCTGAAATTCAAAATTGCAAAATATAAAGAAAAGAAAAATGAATAGTGAGAAAAACCAAAGTAGATGGTTGGAGGGCTATGAGTTCATTGGCAACAGTGCAGTTTTCTGTAACAAATATTATCAAGCAAGCTGCCGGAGGGCTTAATATGCAGCTGCCAGTCTGCAAATTTTCAGTCCAAAAAACTACTTGACTCCTCGTTTTCTGAATTTAAGCATCCTTGTAATCAAGTCCGATAAAAAAGGCRAAAAAATAGTTTTGTTTTCAAGAGTACCCAATATAATCTCCCAAATGACTCCAAAATGTTTTGCTCAAAACTCCTCCTGTGCCCATAAAGAACTTAAATCCACCTTTCAAATCTTCCCTAAGTACATAAAATCCATAGATCTGTAAAAATATAATCCAAAGAAAATGCCACTAAACACAACCAAATTGACATCCATGGCAGTGCCACGAAATATGCACATTCCTGGCCGGTGGCAGTGGTTAGGGTCGTGATGGAGAGGCGTGTGGTGGCGATGGAGAGGAAAAGGAGAAGAAGAAGGAGGAGGAGAAGAGAAGGGACACTGATGCCAATGATGTAGGATGGCAGCAGCCTGTGGTGCAGTGGAGTCGCGATGGAGAGAAGGACGGAAGAGGAAGAATGGAAGGGGGGAAAAAAAAACCTAAAATTACGTTTATGTAATATAGGGTATTATTGTCTTCCAAAACTAAATTAATTTTACATTTTCTTCCTTTACTGAGGTCAAATAATTGGATGAGTCACCCATAATCTGATTTAGAAACAGGTCAAAATTATCTATGTCCAAACATATTCTCGTCTATTCTCTACAAATGAGAACACAAAACAAAAAATGACATCCATCTGCACCCTGAAAATATCATCTGCATATTTCCGCTCATGATATTTCATACCATGTCAATTAGCTGGCCTGCTTCTTATTTCTTAGTTTGGGTCACTACCTTCTTTCATATCTTCCTGTTTCTTTTTAAAAGTAGAAAATATCTCTTAAGAAGTAAAGTACAGTTTCACGTGATTGGGGTTATTTAACTTTTCCTAACTTTATAATTTGAGCCCTTGCTTTAGGCAAAGTTATGTTTTCTTCTCACCTTGGTTTAGCAGTTTCTTTYCTGTGTTTGATTATGACTTATTGTTCTTCCATGTTAATACAAAGGTACATTGTAGGTAATTTTTTTTCTTGTGTGATGACCTGTCTTACTTTCTGGTTCAGGGCCCCAGGGTAATTGTTGTCGGACCGACAGATTCAGGAAAGAGCACCTTGTCAAGAATGCTTCTTAGCTGGGCAGCTAAACAGGGATGGAAACCAACATTTGTGGATTTAGACATTGGCCAAGGATCAATAACCATTCCTGGATGTATAGCTGCTACTCCTATTGAGATGCCCATTGATCCAGCGGAAGGAATACCTCTTGAGATGCCGCTGGTCTACTTCCACGGACATCCTACCCCTAGGTCGATAGAATTATGCCTTTCCCTGCATGGTCAATTTATACAATCATGTAACTTATAGTAACACCCATTTTTATCAAGCCGTTTTTGAGTTGGTGGTTGCAGTGCAAATGTAGATCTTTACAAGGTCCTTGTTAAGCAGCTTGCACAGACTCTAGAGAAACAGTTTTCTGGGAATCCCGAGTCTCGAGCTGCAGGGATGGTGATTAATACAATGGGATGGATAGAAGGTGTTGGTTATGAGGTATTTCATCATGTTATTTATTGCATATTTCATCTAAATGATGGTTGTGCCTGGGATAATTACTGAGCGGTACTTTGTCTAATAGAATTCTCTGCTTTGTTGCAGTTGCTACTCCATGCAATTGATACGTTCAGTGCTAATGTTGTCCTGGTTTTGGGTCAGGTACTGTCTGATTCCAGGTTAGGTGAAAATCTCTACAATGCTTATTTTGTCGCTCTAATATATAAACACTATGCAAATACTTAAACTGTTGAGAGTTATGGATAGATGTAAAGCTCGTAGTAGTCAGTTTGTAAATAGAATCTCGATTTCTTATATGCAACTGTGAGTTTATCACCAAAGGGCTTAAAGATTCTTCTCAAAGCTGAACTTGAGGGCAAGTCTATACTTCAAATGGAAATTTTATSCTATTGCTTGATAACACTTACAAACTATTTACTGGATGCATTTCTCTCAAACCTAGTTTCTAGGTGCTAAAGAGCTTTTATACAACTTCTTGATGGGCTTGAATATTCAAATTCAAGGAATACATGTTTKTATCAAGTCTGATGCTTTTAGTCAATGATCTCAATTGAAATGATTTAAAGTAGGAGCCGAATAACTTAATGCTCTTCACTCAAAATACCTTATAGTTTTTTCCTTTGCTCTGGGCCAAATGTCTTTCTACAAGTTTCATTGACTTTTTATATATCACTTTCTTTCCCTCTTGGTAAGTGTCTTTTACCAATGCTTTATAAGGTGTTATAATCCCCAAGCCTAACTCTTTAAAATTGTTGGCTTTTGAAGGAAAAACTATGCAGCATGTTGAAAGATGTCCTAAAGAGCAAGCCCAGTGTGGATGTGGTGAAACTTCAAAAATCTGGTGGTGTTGTTTCGCGGAACCCAAAAGTCCGTCAAAGGGCCAGGGGTTACAGAATACGGGTAATGAAACCTCTATTAGAGATAAAAAAAAGCAACTATAATTAGCTTCAACCCTGGCTGAAGTTATGGATGTTTTATTGTGAACCAACACTTTGATATATTTTTATCTTCCATTTCTGGTGTCACCACAGTGATTAACTTTGGTCTTTTTCATTATTACTCCAGGAGTACTTTTATGGCCTTACTAATGATCTCTCCCCACATTCTAATATCGCTAACTTCAGTGACTTGTCTATCTATCGTATTGGTGGTGGACCACAAGCTCCACGTTCAGCTTTGCCAATTGGTGCAGAGCCTGCTGCAGACCCTACGAGGTTGGTTCTTGTTACCATCAACAGGGATCTGCTTCATCTAGTTCTTGCCGTCTCATATGCCAAAGAACCAGAACAAATTATCTCAAGGTACATTGAACTGCTTTTGTCATTATAATAACTAAAAATCCTACCTGAAAAATTGTCAGACTTGTCTAGCTGGATTCGCTTGAACGGAGCTCGATTAGGTTCATAACATTAGTTTTTCTATGACATGTATGTTTGTTTACTCTGCAATCAAGTGCAATGGCAAACTCAGACAGAAGGTGATTTATGAAGGACTTGGTGTATGCAGCCTTACCCTTTCTGGCAATGAAGAGGCTGCATATGCTGAGCCCTCTTAGAGACGCCTACATGCAGCTCCTTTTTTAGCCGAGTCTTACCAAGGAGAATTGTGTTGAAAATTTGGCCCTACTTTATTAACATTCTCGATTCTCATCAAATATCTAGTTCAAAGCAAAGTTCTAAGTCTTGCCTTTTGATTGAGATTTCCTGCCTGATGAGATCATGGACTGACATTCACATTGTTTAGACGTGTTTGAGATCTCTTACCCTTCCCCCTCCCCTAACTTTGGCAGTAATGTTGCTGGTTTCATCTATATCACAGACATTGACATTCAAAGGTTTGAACTACAATCTCCTTTATTATTCAAAATAAGTCTTATGTTTTTGAAAAAGGAAGATTCTCATCAATCATCATTTCAGGAAGAAAATAACTTACCTTGCACCATGTGCTGGAGAACTTCCGGGGAAATTTCTGATTGTGGGAAGCTTGACATGGGTGGAGACGTGAAGTGCACCAAAACTAAAGCTGCTCTTTCCTATTTATAAAGAATGACAGGGAGCCTGTAAATCAGTTTAGTTTTTAACTAATAACTAAGGAAACTGAGATTGATTGTATAAATAGGTAGATGGCTTAGCTATGAACTATATATGTCCTGATTTTAGCATACGGGTGCCATTCTTCAAGTGTTGCAGTCCACTTTGTGGTGCATTTTTAGCAATTTATTTTACTTGTCAAAGTCTCTAGAATGTTTTTGTTGTTGTAATGGTGATGATCTTCACTAGTGGCCCAAAAGGCGATGGTCCAGGCTTCAAATTCTGTGACTGCCAGATTCTGAAATTGTCTGAGATGGTTCTCCTTTTTGCTTCTGCAATGGTGCAGACTTTTCATCAGTTTATAGCACCTTTGATATGATAGCCTTGATCCATTTGGTTGGCGGATTCTATGTTCCATCCTGAGGACTCCATTCTCCTGGGTAGAATAAGCAGTGTGAACCAGTCTCTGTTGTAATTGAATCATGATCCGCAAGATTAGGAAAAACTCCTAGGTAAGTTGGTCATTATGCATTATAAGTTGTAAAATGTAATACTATTTTTTTTGATGCATGTGGTCGAAGAATGAATTTAGCTAAAGATTCAATATCCCTGCTTTATGGATAGGCAGAACCATAAAGACATGTTTCCTGCAGTCAAGCTAGTTTGTCAGGTTGGTAATGAGGGAATGTGCACCCTATATTTGGTGATCAAAATTTGATAGACCTTAGAATCACTATTAAAGTGATTTCAGATGTCTCAGTTTATTTTGGGTTATTCTACTAGGGAAAAAGTAATCCTTACATTAGTAATTTAACATAGATAACGAGCAATACATGAGAAACAGATACTTTATTTAGGAMATTATTTGCAGGTTGAGTTTAGACTCTAATATAAAATGGTTCCTAAAAGAATCAGGGATCCAATTCGATCTTAGGACTAGAGGAACACGAGGTCATGTCACTGAAAATCTCAATGTTTATGGTTTAGATCTCAAGATAAAAGAACAAGCTGAGCTTTTTGTGACTTGTAAAAGTGGTGTGGTCAGAGTGAACTGTCTTCACATAAACAATGATAATATGAAATCTCCAAACTTGGTATCCATGCTACGGTGTCTGGCACTCTTATGTTGCTCATACACAAACCACGTTTCAAGCCGACCATATGTATCTGCCCACATAAAATAAACTCAAAAATTCATTATTTTACAGTCTAGTTGAGCTTTCTGCACAGTTTTGGCAGATTTTGGCCATGGGAGACACTGGAATTTGCAGAAGATATAGTCTTCGATACCTGCTCCGGTTATAGCACAGCAGGGCTAGGCCGCTTAAGATAATAGTAATATTTTTAGTTGAATGCATGACTACAGCTAGAATGAGCTTGCATTTGTTTACTCCATTCTTTCTCTTTCTTTTCCTTCTTTGGTCAAAGAAGGCTCCATATTGCTTTGGTTCTTCTCTCTCTCAACTGATGTGCTTTGGTGACAAATTAGCAGATACTTCGAATTTGAATTGATCGATAATTGAAATCTTTTGAGTAAAATTATCTAGGAGCAATTAGTTTTGAAGAAGTGCAAGACGAACAATCATCCATTCACCTTGAGGAAAATAAAATACTTATGTGAATTTGGTTGTTGACTTCAAGTGGGGATGAGCTAAGGTGTCAAATATATAGAAACAATTGGATTGTGTACAAATATGAAAACTGTGACAAGCTATCATGATCCAACACGACTTTGAGAAATAAATACATATAATTTTGTTGCTACTACGTAGCAGAAAGGAATTGTGGTCCTCTTTCGTAATTTTGCCATATGGTCAAAGATGTCATGAATGGGCATCACCTGATGGGACTCCCGGTTTTCCTCACTGTGCTTCACGAGAAATTTTATTGGGGAAAAAAAAGATTAAATAAGAAAACAAACATGCAATAATCATATCATTAATGGTGTGAAAATCTTATAATGACGCCATGCCAYAGAATTAGCGTGGAAACAACTTATTACTCCCAATAACTTAATTTAATATTTAAAATTAAATACTAATTGAATTATATTTATTTGACAATCTAATTATTACTTTCAAATTCCTTCTATAAATTTTAAATGATAATATTCTAATTAAGGCATTTCAAATTAGATTATCAAATTCAATAGTGAGATTGTAATATTATAAAGTAAATTTTTAATGTTTAAAAGATTCAATTATATTTCAAATTGTACTTTTTTCAATGTGTCCATTTATTCAGATAGATTTCATTTTAAACTTTAGACTTCAATCTTTAAATTTTCAGATTTTAAATTTTAATTTTATCAAATAAGACCTATAAGTATCACGTAATACAATATTTGGACGAGATGGATTCCTACTCATTGTATATATGTGCAAGGTTTGAAATGTATATACATAAATATACGTGGGATACGATATTTGAATTATGTACAAGCATATATACATATACATATTGTTTCCATTTCATGTGTTTAATTTAATTGGCAAGTTGGTAATTAGCTTTTCTAAAAATACCAATTAAATGTGTGAAAAACCTTGCCACGTGTCCTCGCAAGATTGCACCAAAGTAGAAAACCACAAAGTTGTATRCTTGGAAGTTTGTTGATATTGTGGAGAAAAGGGAAAAGACTTTCCATAGAAAAGCTATTTCCCTAAATTGAAGCAAAGTCAAATTCTTCAATATGGTATGATGTTATCTAGAGGTGCATTGTGTGCCCGTTTGGCTCTTTCTTTTATTCGGATACAATCAAAATAAATTGTGTCTTTTTCATTTTTCTATTTCTTTTGCTGTTTAATAAAAAGAATTATCCTATCTAAAATTTGTTAGGATATATAACTTATAAGATGTAATTTTGTAAATTTCCATTTCATAAATACTTGTACATAATTCAAAATTTTCTTATTTTTATCAAATCTTTTGATTGCAATGTCATCTAAATACATTTTYTCATTTTTAAAAAAAGTTTWCCTCGTTATTACTGCAATCACTTGACTCGTTCTTGAAAAGGTCGAGAGTCAATTCCTAAATTCTCTCCTGGAGTGTTCAAATAAAAGAATAAATCACGAGCAAGGAGAGAAAAGAGAAGAGAGGTAAAGAATACAAAAAAGGAAAATTAAAATGACTTCACCAACCTGAGGTACAACCAAACATGTCGTAGGATTTGCCAGCTGGCAAATAGGAACTGGTCCATCGAGGAGCTGGCATTTCAGCAGATCCGGACCTCAATGCATATATACTACAGTAAAAGAAGAAAAAAGAAGAAAAGGAAAAATAAGTAATTTTACTCCCCCAAGTACTTGGTACTTCTACTTTCTACTTACAAAAATACCTGTTTAAGATGAAAAACTACTGCTCTACTTGGGTTCTGATGGACTGACGAGGTAAGATGCCAGGTGGGTTTCTGAGGTTTCCTCTTCACCTCCTCGTTCTTGAAATTAATATACTACTTCTCTAGTATTCTTGAATATTTATGTGACTTATCAGACATATTTACAGAGGTCTTCGTGTATATTTCTTCTATATATACTAGAAAGAGAGGCCTTTTTCAGTTTTAGAGTGGAAAAGAGGAAGAGGGATTGAGAGACAATGGAGCAAGAAGAAAATCAGAGTCACCACAGCGAAGAGGAAGTATTGGGTTCAAGCTTGACAATGGAGAAAGTGGCTGCTGCCAAGAAATTTATTGAGAATCACTACAAAAACCAGATGAAGAGCATTCAAGAAAGGAAAGAGAGGTAATTTAGTGGTTCCACCTTGTATTTTTCTGTACATCTAGACGCATGTGTGTTTGGGGTGTCTTAAGACATAGAGGGTAGAAGGAAGTGGATTAATTAGCTTGTTATGTGTGGATGGTTAATGTTGTGCAAGATCCAGTGTTAGAGTTGATTTGTGCTTTATTTCTTGAATTCGTCCAATTCTGTTTTGGTTTTTGAAGTTGAAGTTGGTTCAGGTTGTAATTGGCAAGAAAGGCGAAGAGAAATAAAGGTTGGTTGACTTGTGAAATCAGGGTTTCTTTGATTTTTCCTGCATCTTTTCTTAGTTTCCTATGAGAAAGTCTTTCTTCATGTGGGGCTAAGGCAGTGTATATGGATCCTTGGCCAAACTGTATCAATTGTTTAGGATACGACCAAATGTAGGATCATTATATGTGCTTGATGCAGATTATTTTGTTATTTTATGCATTTTGTTGATTTGAGTTGGATTTTCAATTTAGTGCTTCATTCTTGTTTGGCAATGTACACCTTAAAATCATCTTGAGACGGGTAAGGGCTGACAACTTGGTACCATCCATTTATACGTAGGGAGGTTTTCTCTGTGCATCAAACCTGTAAATTCAATGATCACTATAGGTAGTGCAACCTTGAGTTGCCTCAAGCCAAATTTGTGTACCTTGAGCAATAATCATCAGCATTTTTACTTAAACCCCAATAGAAATAGAGATTGTGAGAGTTCAATAGGCTTGGTGAAGGTGTTAACTAGTAAATTAATCTTTATTAGTAGTGACATCATGCTGCGCTGTGGCAATTAATTCAGGACCTTAAAATTTAAAAGATGCAACGGAACGGGTTTGTTTTGAAATTAAGGATTTCGGAATTTAGCATTTATTATTAGGGTGTCTTATAGCACGATTGTACTTTATTGGGGGCTTTGGCATTAAAGAATGTCATCAGTACGAGTATGGGGATTGCCACATTTGAGTCAGGGCCATCAAATTGTAAAACTGGAATTAAATTAGGAGCTTTGGATATAACTGGAGAACTTAAGTATATTTGTTGACAATGACTGCATTTAGGAAGTTTATATTTACTCTAGCTGTGTCACACAGGATAGTTGTGCTAGGAGCAATATTTCGTACAAAAAGCATGATAAATGCCATTTGACTTGGCACATCCCGAGACTTTCTGCCATTGTTTTGATTAAGCTACACACATCTATTCCTGTGGGTAGCTTGGTAGAGAAAGCTGTTAACTACATATATTTCAAATGGGTTGTCATTGGTTATGGGTTAGCAATCTATTTACAAATTCAATGCAGTATAAGATTTCATTAGGTGTTTCCATATGGCACAAAAGTATATGTGCTTGTGTGATTCCTTCTTTCCATTGATCGTCTTCATAAGGTAAAGCTTAACGGGGAGTAAATGAGTGAGAAAGTTTTTGAATTTTTGAAGGAATGGCTGCTTAATTTAGGGTTTAAATTGCACAGACATAAGTAACATTCTCTTTGATTAGGCTCACATGGAGATAACATATAGGTTTCAAATGTAACAATAGTAGACACCTAAAGTAGGGGACTTCAATCTTSCCTCGTGGAAGACTTCTATTTGATAGCTCAAACTAGTAACTTCTTTGTTTTCTTGTCCCTCTAATTATCTGACATTGCCATTGGTGATGTGTCTACCTATTATCTAATAGTTAAAGTGAGGTAAATGAAGTTCTTTTCCCCAAAAAAGGGGGAGAAAAAGGGAATTAACTAGTGGTCTGGATAATAGGTAAAGACAAACAAATTGGTGGCATTAAAAGATTTCCTACAAGGATGGCGAACTCGGATACCTCAAAAAGTCCCGTCATATAGACGCTGATCTAGCATGAACAACATTTGATGAGTACAAGCTTCAATGCACTAAGTACAAGTACTATGGTGAATTAATATTCTGTTTGAGCTGATGATGTAAGATGAGGTTGTGTCTCAAATTCCATATTCTCCACCTTTTCCTTGCTCCTTATACTAAATATGTGTAGTCAAATCCTGCTTTATTATCAATAAATATTAGAAAGAATCAGGAAGTGCAAGAGTTTTACTATATCCGGAGAGAGAAAAATATACAGAAAATGAAGGAAGAAAAAGGAAGATGTGGGGTCAAATTTCACTATGGGAGAGTGGCTGCCGCCGAACAATTAATTAAGAGCATTGGATAGTGGAAGGGATGGTACTTGTACATGTGCATGTGTACCTAACAGATATATTTYCTGAGTAGTATTACAAAATAGAAGCATGAAGTGGGAGAAGAGGGATCAGCAGGTCTTGTTTTATGGCGAGAGTACTACATACATGTAGTGAGAACTAGAATGGAGGTCTCTCATGTTGCAGTAAGGGAAACCAATTAACCTGTTATTTTGCAGAGCGCGAGGATTTGTTTTATTTTGAGTACCTGAACAACTATCTACTTGCTTTCTATGACATGGAATCCAGCCAAGATATTTTCCTGAATACGGAGGTAGAGGGGTTGAATGTGGGGCTAAACATGGGGCAGGTGGAAAGGCATCCAGATAAATAGTAATGTTGATTTCCTCGTGAATTGGTCAACATATTTTATGCTCACGGGGCACCCTCTTGGAGAGAAAGAGAGATGCAACCTTCCATTGAATGAAAGATTTGCTAGTGAGAAATTTCATGGTATATGCTTATGCAAAATATTTTATGTAGTATTAGCATGTACACACGCTAGGGACAATTCTGATGGTCTGCACAAGCTCATAGAAACCTCTGAATCTACAGTATACTTGTATCTTGTGGACTGATTATTAGTACTATGTAACCTGTTATAGCTTGGACGCAAACCGAATATAGACTTCCAAATCGACACAAAATAACTTGAATAACAAGCAAGGCCTTTGATTTACCTTTTAAGAATTTTCAGGCTAACTTTAGGTGATTCTTCTAAGGGAACTTTGTTCTGAAAAGGTTTGTGCACAGTGTCTGTGAAACTAAAGCAAATTTAGGATTTCTCTTATTTATCTTACGCCATTTTCTGAGTGTTTTTCCTTGTTCTCCCTCAATATGCTTCCGTGTGAGCTTTCAAGATGCTTAGGTATGATATCCAATTCTTTGTTATTCCTTACCACATCAAAACTTCTATGTTCATGTACATAGTACTTTTTATGGCTGGTCTCCTATAGAAAATGTTGGCAGACCTCGATAACTTGTAATATGGTCTACTTTTAGGCGATGGATTCTAGAAAGACAGCTTGCTGCTTCAGATGTGCCCAAAGAGGAACAGCTAAACCGGATCAAGGATTTAGAGCGGAAGGAGACAGAATATATGAGACTGAAGAGGCACAAGATCTCTGTTGATGACTTTGAGCTTCTGACCATCATAGGAAGGGGAGCCTTTGGTGAGGTTAGTTGGTGTGCGTGCCAGATGAAATGCATATGACCTCATGCTCTTTTAGTACATGAACAAGTCCCTCCTTGAAAATAATAAAAGTAACCTCCTTTTAAATGCTAAATGCCCATAATCCTTCACCTTTTATTTCGATGTCCCCTATTCATATTTGAATACCAGGAAGATCGCACTTTYTTTCAAACTAGAGAGGAACTTGACAAAGATAATGAACCTATGTTTTTACTTTTTTCTTTTTCTTTTTTGGTGGGTTGTTGTAATGGGAACTACTGAAGTTGGAGAATAGGTGAAACGTTGAAGTTAGAGGCAAAGTAATTACACTGAGAACTTTAATAAGACTCTGGGGGGATTTCATAGGCAAAAAGTAACCAGGTATAGCATCTTAAGAAGGACATAAAAGACATGTAGGAGATATTTAAAAAGGACTAGGAGGTAAAAGCTATGATTATGTCAGATCATTTTTTGCATGGTTGAAACTCCTGTTTGTAATCCAGGAATAAGGTTCAATTTTATTGTCACCTAGGAACTTTAGTAGAACTTTGTGCCTTTCGTAGTCCAATCAACATGAAAATTGTCAGTTGAACTTTAAAAAAAGTAATGAAGATAGTGGTTAGAGATAAAACAAAGTAATCATGCAGATTTCTCATGTCCTGTAATAGGGATTAAAA
The DNA here is from genome assembly GCA_001752375.1 of Rhazya stricta. Lineage (NCBI taxonomy): Eukaryota > Viridiplantae > Streptophyta > Magnoliopsida > Gentianales > Apocynaceae > Rhazya > Rhazya stricta. The sequence goes on along the minus strand of MEJB01000002.1, from coordinate 2,173,384 downwards.
CTACCATTCTGTAAATAAGTAGCATTTATTATGGCATAAATATTATGGAATTATAGAGTATAGTATCATGTAAGAAAAACTAGAGTTTGTTATTGTACCAAAATGGCTGATCTCTGGTTACTTATCTCCTCCTATGTTGTATATAAATTTTAAAAATCATTCAACATAGCTCAAGATGAATCAAATCACCTCCTAAAACTATCACAATGGAACTATTCTTTATTGAGGTGTGCTTTACCAATTTCATGAACCACTTAGTATTTTCTGTGTTTTATGAGCTACCTGACTACTGCTGTGCTTTGATTTTTGTCTTCAATTTTTCTTCTATTTGTCATGCCCTTATGGTCATTATTCTATGAATCTGCAGGTAAGGTTATGCCGGGAGAAAAAATCAGGGAATATTTATGCAATGAAGAAATTGAAGAAATCTGAAATGCTCATGAGAGGACAGGTTAAGTGAAAAGTACCAAGATTTTCTGTTAATATACATGAAAAAATTGTGTTTACATGTTTTTAGTAGTAACCCTTTCAATTGCATCAGCCTCTTTCGAAAATTTCTTTTTTGTGATCCTCTGATATATCCCGGATACTGCAGGAAAATTTCTTTTTTGTGATCCTCTGATATATCCCGGATACTGCAGGCCAAATAAGAATATTCTGGTACAATTATAGTTAGAAACTAAGCAGAAATCTTTTGATAGATCAAATGGTGGAAAAAGGAAAAAGGAAAAAGGAAGAAGGAAGAAGAAGATGAAGAGAGAAAAAGAGAAGAGAATTCTAGGCATTGTACCTAGATGGAGAGGAATCTTAGGAGACATACCTATGTAACTGATGGGATCATACAGTTTAGATATAGAACTGTCTTATTTGTAGACTCCACTATTATGACTTCAAATTCTGAGAGGAATCAATCTACTAAACCAAAACAAACTTCCAATTCCTAATAAGAAAACTAATAAACATGGCAATAAGTACTGCAAAACAGAAAGTTACTGAAAAACCTTTAACTAGTTAAGAACCTATAAGGAAGTCCTGAATAACAATTTGTATAATATCAAAAGCTGGAAATACAGCGTTGACTAATTGCTTAGACATAGAGTGTTGAATCATTGCTTAAGCTAGAACCTTTCAAATCCTTGAACTCTATCACATGGTTGACGAGGGCCATCTTTCAAAACTCCTACTTTATGCCTCTCTCATTCTCTCTCATACATTGGCTTGTTATTCTACAGGTAGAACATGTTAGAGCAGAAAGAAACTTACTGGCTGAAGTCGCTAGTCACTTCATCGTGAAATTGTATTATTCATTTCAAGATGCTGAGTATCTGTATCTAATAATGGAGTACCTACCTGGTGGGGATATGATGACTTTGTTGATGAGAGAAGACACATTATCTGAAAACGTGGCTAAATTTTATATTGCGCAAAGCGTCTTGGCGATAGAATCTATTCACAAGCATAATTACATTCATAGGTGGGTGCTCATAATGACTTTTATCTAGCTATTTTATGGAGAGAAAAGGAAAGATAAACTGGTGAAACAGGTAGTTGCTTTTCTGAAACATTAAGTTGACTTTGAGTGTCATTTTGTCTTCAGAGATATCAAACCCGACAACCTCCTCCTTGACAAAAATGGTCACATGAAGCTCTCAGATTTTGGTCTCTGTAAGCCCCTTGACTGTAGAACACTCTCAACACTAAGTGAGAACAAAGCCATGGATGACGAAAACATAAGGGAGCCAATGGATATTGATGGGTTTCCAGATGCAAGCAATGGTAGCAATTGGAGAAGTGCACGTGAACAGCTTCAGCATTGGCAGATGAACAGGAGGAAATTGGTATGGAGATATTTACAAGTCCTCTCATATACCTATTATCTTTATTTATCCATCTATCTATCTATAGCTAAATATGATTTTAAAAGTCTGTATCTGATCAAACATGATTTGTATTTAACATGTTTCTTCCTTTCTGGGCCTGTTCTATAAGCTTATGTATTTTTTAACAGCTGAAAAAAAAAAAAAAAAGTGCTTTTGAAAGAAGCGGTTTGAAAAATAAATAAATTATTTTTATATTTTGAACATCATTAGTAAGCAAAAGCTGTTTTAAAAAGCATCTCCTGGTTGCTTTTTGGAAAGTGCTTTTCTAAAGCTTTTTTAGAGCTTTTTAAAGCTAGAAGTTGTTTTGAAAAGAAATTGAGAACAACTCAAAACAGCTTTTGGTTTTAAAAAAAGAGCTAAAAGCAGCTGCTTATAAGCAGGAGAGAATAGAGCCTTTGAATGGAAAATTTAACTTTTGTATAGAAGCTGTATGACTAATTAAATGATAAAAAGTAATTTCTCTTTGATTTGCTTTTGACCATTAAATGGTGAAATATGCCAGACAAAAATTAATAAAGTCAGATTACAGTTACATGATATTCTCCATGCGGATTTGGCTCATATCTCTAGTCACATAATGCTGATGCATTTTCAAGATGATATTAGGAAACTAGCAGAATATGGTTAACTAACTATTACACATTTTCAAGCAATCTTAGCTGATGTTAAATCTTCCCATCATTCTTTGACATCAAGGTCCGCATTAAGTTACAAATACTTTTATATATCAAGTCCTCGTACCAATCTGAATTTCTTTTTTCCTTAAGTGCAAATTGAATTAATATGGTGATCCTCAATTAATCTGTGAATAATAGGCTGAACTATTCAATGTCCAGGAATAAGATATTCTATACTACTGTGGTGAACCTGGATATCTTATGGGCCTTCAGTGTTTTGTATGAATTTCAATACATGTCCACAAATTTATCATCAAAACCAACCATTATACTCTGGTCATCAGCCTATGCTTGCTTCATATTTTATTGAGAACCAACTTGTAAGGTAGTTTCTCTCAGATAATTTTGTCTCTGTTCTTTCCTTTTGAAAGGCATTCTCAACAGTGGGTACGCCAGACTATATCGCGCCTGAAGTGCTACTCAAGAAAGGTTACGGGATGGAGTGTGATTGGTTAGTGTTGTAGATTTTTTATTTAAGAAGCTCTTCACTGTTATTTTAACCATTCTGCATTTTTCTTTAATCTAATTAAGTTTGGGTTCTATAGAGCATATTGTATATCATAATTGAAGCTGATAAACTTTATTTAATGGCATTTGGATGGCCTTGTGCTAGGAATAACTTTATTTTTCTGCTATCTCAAGTTGAACACCAGTGAATTCCTCCACGGGGGGACTTAAAACTTGCCTATTCCACATCAACCTTTCTCATTGTAAAGGCTATTGCTAACCTGTGAAGTCTGGAGTCTATAAGGCAGTGAAGGCTTGTCTTGAAGTTGAAATAAATTTCACAAGAAACTTCATTCTTTTCCTCTCTTGATTTGAATCCTTTCTGGACCATTTCATAAAGGGAGCCTAAGACTTGCTCGTGTCATGTCAAACATGTTCGGTAGCTCCTTCTAGTTCTTGCATTCAAGTGCTGAAAACATTTGATCTCCTTGGTCAATTCAGTTATTAAAGATTCAAAACAATCCTAGAGTTCATTATTGATGCAGCTCTTGTCCGAAGGTCTTTCACTTGACATTTCAGAGCAAAAGGAAAATAGCCACACATAACTGGCATGCGCTGTAAGAGTTTATGTGAAGAGTTTCAATAAGTCTTTATATCATGGCTATGCTAGAGTTTTACTCTTAAAAGTAATATGTTTGAAGTTGAGAATGAATGGGGGCCTCTGGRCCAGTTATGTTCTACTGTAACTCATCACTTTAAGATGAATCAATACTCTACATTTTCATTGGTTATCTCTYCATACACTGCACTACCTGCAGGTGGTCGCTGGGAGCAATTATGTACGAAATGCTTATGGGTTATCCACCGTTTTATTCAGATGATCCATTAACCACTTGCAGGAAGGTAACATGATTGATGCGTAAAATTAGGCCTTCTTACTTCATACTGGCAGTTTATTTATTTGCTTTTTTTTGTGAATTTTTGCTTGTCTCTAGTTTAGGATTTTTTCTTTCTTTAAGTAGGAAGTTCTAGATGGTTGTAATTTTACTTTTTTCTTTATGCATGCTTTCTCTTATGCTGGGATTAAGCATCAGCTTAGTTACTTTTCTGGATTGCTGTTTGCTTGAGATAAGATGATTTAACTTTGTGAAACCGAAGTTGTTTTCAGTTGTTCTAGTCTGCTTCGTCTTTTTTTATTTAGCTTTGCAATAGTTCAAAACTGTCTCCCCCATGGAGCTTCTGAGGGTTCCTTATGATGCCATTTTGCTGTAGAATCTTTTGCATAAGAAACAAACATATTGTTTAGTTTCCTCAAACTGCTTTTTTCCATGAACACTTTTATCAGCTGCTTCTTTCAAAACTGAATCAAACGAGAGCAAGCCCATGAAACATCAATATGATTTACTGCGTATTCTCAAGTATTTGACCTACTGTTGTTTGATGCTGTCCAAAAGTTTTAAGTTGGAAGGAGTCTCTTTTGGTCTCTTCTAGGTGCATTCTCTGCATTTTTTGTTGTTTTATCTCCATGTTCCTATCATATTAGATGAGAATGCTTGACAGACAAAAAAACATATGACGCAACATAAAAACATATAGCAATAATCAAGAGAAGGAGTTCTTTTCTAGTCTAGAGACTTCGATTCTGCTAGAAATTTCTTAGTGAACAAATGGCTTAAGGAACTGCCTTCTTATACATGTTATTTAGTGTTTCTCAGATTGTTCATTGGAGAAATCACCTAAAATTTCCAGAAGATGCCAAATTGACTTCCGAGGCAAAAGATCTTATCTGTAGGTTACTATGTGATGTTGACCATAGGCTTGGCACTGGTGGAGCAGATCAAATTAAGGTCTGTTTCTAGATCAATTGTTTTCTTTTATTTAACTCTACTTCTTCATAATTCTAAAGTCACCATGATCTTTCATCAGGCTCATCCCTGGTTCAAGGATATTGAATGGGATAAACTTTATGAAATGGAGGCAGCTTTCAGGCCAGAAGTAAATGGGGAGCTGGACACACAAAATTTCATGAAGTTTGATGAAGTATTACAAACAACCAATACTAGTTTGTTAATTTGAATCTTTGCATTTCTGAAATAATAAAAAGAATTGTGATTATGACAAAGTATGTTCATGCATTTTATGAATTTTTCTGGGATGTATGAGGTAATGACAGTATGCGTAGGAGGAAATGATAGTATGAATTTTCAAGAGTTAATCACATTATAGAATTCCTATGCACTTTAAGATCTAATATCTTAGATATTTTCACTGGTAGCATTCATGTTTTGTGAAGTACGAATGTGCAAACTTCACTATAAGTTATGCACAATCTTTTACATCATACGATTGCCACTYATAAAAAATGGCAGAGCCTCAATCTCTACTTTATTTGGYTGGCCATTTCATATTAATTTCTAAGTTGACATTYCAATAGCAAGTTTCTTGTTAAATAATCTTTTTATGCAACTAAAACCTTCAATTTCTCATCAGGTTGATCCTCCAACACCTGCAAGAATTGGCTCAGGACCATCACGGAAGGTATCTCATCTATGCATCATCACTTCCTCATAGATGCAGTAATTTCTATTTATGACTGGTCTTCGGCATGTTTTCTGCAAAATGGATTTGTTCCACAAGTACAATTTTGTGACATCTGCAAAAGAGAAGTCTTTAATCCCTATTCAGAGAACATAATAAAGGGAGAAAGAGCAGGTAGAAGTTAGGGTCTCATCTGCTTTTACTTGATGCTTTGTCTCACATGCCTTTCTGCTATCTATTGTTTTTGTATGCTGAACTTGAAGTTGGGGATTTTGGAACTAAACCAAGTTTGTATGACCAGTATGATCAATATAGGGATGGTTTCAGATCTCAGCAAGTCAAATGAATTTTAATCAGCTATACATTATCTATTTATCAACATTTGGTATCTCCTTGGTCAATGGACAAAAAGTCCTTTGGTTTAGTACTTTTCAGCATTGAACGTGTTCATTCTGCTTGGATCTTATCTTTTTTCTGGATCTAGTCTACCATTGTGTGCAATAGAAGTTGATTGTTGTGTCATTTATTTGGTTTTTGTGTTAACAGAACCCCACTGTTTTAGGGATTCTATTGAATTAGGCATCTAATCATTTTCACTGTTTTATTTAGATGCACTTAAACCCCAAAGATCTGAGTTTTGTGGGATACACATATAAGAACTTTGATGCTGTCAAGACGCTGCGTAATTCTACTGGTTAGTAAGATTGCTCATTTCCATCTTTTATAGTATCTACATTCTGCTGCATAGAACGAAAAGCATTTTGTAAGTACCTGCTGACATGCTTTGGGTTATTTTCCACGTGGTTTTGGGGCAAACTTCTAGTTATTTGACTCCTCCAAGTGGTGAATCTTGCTGATGCTACTGCAATTATTGTCTTGAAATTTTGATGATCCAAAGAAAAAACTTAGGCACAAAGCTATCTATATCTTGGTCTATGCAAAGTAAAATATTCACCACAAATTATCATATAAAATTTGAAGAATATCTTAAGAAATTGCTTTTTTCCCCCTACAAGGGAGAATATAGTATCCTGGCCTTCAGAAATTATGTTTTCAGGTCCCTCATCTCCAAAATAAAACCTGATTAAATTAAGTGACTTCATTTTATTATGGTGTTTTCATTCCTATAATGACCTTTGATAACTGCTCAGTAATATTTGGGTACAAGTTGCTGCTTTCATGTTCAAGTTCTCCTAATTGGTTGCATAATTCTTGCAGATTTTATGAGAAGCACCTCACCAAGACGGCCATCTATTGATACCATCTTTCGTGAGAAAATTTGTTTGACTTTCATTTCAGAACGTAATATCTTAGGTGAATYGTAGTCTAAAATGTTATATTAACAGGTGAGTCTAAGGGGGATCATACAAGCAAAGGCCCAGCTGAGGACACAGATGTACGGATGATCTCATCGATGGATGATGCAATGTCACCATGACAATAATCTTGCATTCAGCAAAGAGGGAAGCTGCTTGGCTTGGGGATGGTGGCATAAGCCTGTTGTATTTGATCAGGTTGCTCGCCCTGAATCAGCATTCCTGTGAAGCTACTGTGGTTTTCTCACAGGAGCATCATTTAAAGTGTACAGAAATCCTGAAGAAACTTCCCGCTAGTGTTAAATGGTTAAATTTATAGGGCAAGACTGTTTGTAGAGAAGACCTATTTTATGAAATTCTAGTTTAGGCTTCTGTAGTAGCTTTTCTCCTGGCTGCCCAGGTTGGCTAGGGAACTTTGCCTTCTCTAGTGGCAGTTTCAGTATGACTTTACCTGATTGCGAACTTATAGAAACTTTTTTGGCTATTGCAAGTACTAGCAATTCTAAGTTTATTTTGCAGGCAAAAGTAATTACAGTGGTAAGTGGTATGAGGTTCAAGTTCTAGCAAAATGTTCTCAGGAAGTCAAAAAGTGATTTCATGCAATCCATCTCCATCGATAAAAAATGCTTATTTCTCGGATAACTAAGCTTTTGGTTCTTGTCCAAAGGCTGATACTCGTGGTTGATGGAACCATTTAGAGGTTCTGCATCACATTACCGTTTTGAGCTCTGTTTTGAAGAGCTAAAGTCATTCTACACAAAGGAGTAATAACTTGTGATGTGTTCAACACGGCCTCTAGTCAATGCAAAAGCAGAAGCAGCTGACCCTTGCAGACTCTTGAGAAACTTGGCAGCTGATTCTAATAAAAATAAATAAGGAGTTAAGCGTGTTCCCAAACTGCACAAATCACAAATTACTCCGCCTCGCAGGAGGCAGTAGAAAGTAGACACTTTGCTGTTATGTGTTGCAATAATAGCGATCAGTGATTCTCTGCCATTACCGCTTTTACATATTCCAAGACCCACATTATACAAATTGAAGGGAAAGACGACCTCTCGACAAACCAAATGAATGGCAACAACGGGGAGCATGGCCAGCTTCCGAAAACTGACCAGCTTTCGGCTTATAGTGCGCCCACAGCAGTCTTCTGGAGATCTAATTTTGGGATACTGTGCTACAAAGCTGGGAATTTGACATTTTCATGGGGTCAAATTCTTTGACGGGAAAGATTAGTATACGCAGTGAATTTAACATTACACTCAAAACAGAAAATAAATGAAACTAGAACCAGAGACTTCATGAACCATAAAATAATTTGAAGCAGGCAATATGCCAATAGTAACAAAATTTTCAGAATTACAAGATAGGTGTCAAGCAACCTAAAAAGCACCAGGTAAAGTATTTTAGTTTGTTCAACCCCAAACTCATGTGACTAATATCAGACACCTCAAAACAAGCAAACGCGATCAGCCACAACACACTATATATTATGTATACTATCAGAGGCCTCCATCTTATATTCCGGAGAAAAGAAGAGGTTGGGCCTTGTAATGGAAAAGGTTAAGACCAGAATAAGAAATGTCTACTCATCAGCAGGATTTTCTTGCTTCTCCTTTCTATCTTTCTTCTCAGCTGCAGATGCCTCCTTGGCCTCAGGTTTCTCCTCTTGACTTCTTTCTCCAACACTCAACTTCTCAATAAGGTTCGCAGCGGTGGTGGCTTCTTCGGTCTCATCGGCTTTCTTTGCTTGAGATTCAGCAACCTCTGTTACCTTTTCTTTGAAAGCTTTGCAATCTGAAACAAAAACACTCCTTATGCTGAGCAAAAATTTCCTTAGAACTGAACAAAGATTATGCATTTAAATCAGTTCCATAATTGATTATTTTGCCCTAATGCTATTTTTCTTCCCCACCTCACCACTGCAACCCCCCCCCCCAAAAAAAAAAAAAAACACACCCACGCATGCAAAGAAAACAATAAGCCATATCACAGGTCCAATATTCTGTACAGCCTCATGAAAAAAAAAAGAAACAGACTAGAGCACTAACTAAAATAGAACATAATTTATACACAATGGGAGCAATTAACCCAAACCATAAGCATCCATCCAGAAAAATGTTAGTCTCCACACTGCGAGATATGGAGAATCTTGGGTTAATCTATTCGCAAAGCTAGTATGTGGCGAATCTCTAGAACTGTTAACCATGTTAAACAATCAGGCACAAAAATGGTTCACTTGAAATGCTCTACAACTCTCTCCACAATCCTTTACAACATTCCTATTATAGAGCCTCCCTACTTTTCTTTATTTTTTTTTTCCTCCTTTTCCCAGTTAATAATTAGGAAACTGGTAACTAATGTTGTTACTCTTTTATCAAAATCCTTCGCTGTTGACAGTAATTCTGCGCATAATCTCTTAATCCCTAACCTAGTTCAACCAAACCAACCACGACTCATGGACAGGAGAGCTTTGGCAGCAAAGTAATGGAGGTTTATACACCAACAACCACAGACTAATCTCTCTATGGATCTTCTTGAACCAACGCCATCTCTTTGCCCATCTTCTTCTCACCTCTTTATTAACTCTTTGTCCTCAGCCTATTTGAACCACATATGGATTGCATTATTCAGAGGTCTTTTTGAGGCATTTCCACAAGCAGTACAACAATGGCAGACAGAGAATGGGCCTAGTTTCAGTTGCTGAACCTTTTTTAAGCAGCTAGAAAAAAGAAAGTGCATTTGAAAAACCTGTTTTAGAAATTAATATAATATTTTTGTTTTCAATAGCATAAATAAGCAAAATCTGTTCTGAAAAACACACCCAGGGTAGCTTCTTTAGTACAGCTTTTTTTCCAATTCTTTTCCAAGCAAGAATAAAAAATGAAAAGCATTCAGTAACAATTCAAAACAACTCTTGGCTTTAAAAAGAATATTCAAACAAAAGGCTGAAAGCAGCTTATTTTAAGTGACTGTGAAAAGGGCCAATTTTGTCACCATCTATGGTATAATCCTAACGTTTTCCCTTGAGATGCATGAATAAGAAATGACTAGGTCGGATGAAGACAATTAGTGACCATTCCAGCGACAGCGATAGATCAAGGCAGTCAACATTAATCACTCAAAGAGAAAAACGTGAGGAAGAAGAAAGAGAGGAAAAAGGTGAACTCCAAGAGACTTTGGTTTAGCAACATTAGGAGAGAGAAAACATTGTTAACGTGAATAAATTGTTTAAACGGAAAGAAGAGATAAAAGCTTTCTTTTAAAAAAAAAAAATTAAAAAAAGGATGTCCTCTATAACAGCAATATTCTCATTTGTCAAGAATGGTCAAGAGAATGTTGTGGAGGATCGCACAAGGTTTATAAGTTTCAGGAGCTACGAATAACACAAAACCGGTGGACTATGAAGTCACATAAAGGACATGGCCATTGCTAAAGATGCTAACGATAAATATTTCAAGCAAAATCCCACGTTCAATGCAGCAGATGCTACCTAATAGAATAAGAATATTGCCAAAATTCTATCCAAAGAATCCATCAAGAGAAATAAACAGTTCGCCACAAACACTCGCATATTCTGCACAGTCTGACCAATAGTTATTGTGGGAAAATGGTGTTCAGAAAGTGCATCTTGAAACTCGACCAGCATCTATGTGTTTTACATATATAATCACTGAGATACTTATTCTCATTTAACTGGCCCACTACTCCTGCCATGCTGAGAGAATAAAAGGAAAGTAGTACCTACAATGCTAAATACATTAATCGATGCTTTGTTCTTTGGTAAGAATCAAGCAAATAGTTCATTCGAAATATCAGCTTACCCTCTCTTTCAACCAGCCCTTAGTGGTCAGAGTAATGTTGAATTCAACCGCTCAGCCCTCAAGGCTATTAAGTGCAGCAATACATGCCAAAAATATGATTCGCACACACATCTGCAAATTATGTTTGCTTTCATTTCCATTCAATAACATTCTAGAACAATTTTCATTAGATTCCTAACATATACCAATATAAGGGACATGTACAGCTAGCCTTCTCTAGTTCATTGTTCATTGAACTTGCCCATTCTTCAATCTGACTGGGTTATTCCCCTGGTCTTCCCACCCAACAACTGCAATTTCCATTATCATCATGTGTTCATTCACAATATTAGCACCCTTCATCTGTATGATAATACTTCCAACTTCATCCAACATGGAATAACCAAAAAGGGAGCAGCAAGAATAAATCAGAGAACTTACTCTCCACTGATGCAAAACGAATGCAAAACGTCTCCTCCTTCAACTCCCCATCAGCAAAATCAGCGGCGTGCCAGACACAAGACTTGTCATTCCCAGCATGCTCTTGTATCGTGATAGAAGGAAGCACTATTGTACAGATCAACTAACATCAGCCAAAATAACATCCCATTACAATCGCATTCCCCAAACAGCTAAATATGCACTTACCTAGATGATTGGCGCAGATTTTAAGTGTCTTCGACTGCCTCATGACAAGCCTAACTTTCCCAGTTTCCTTATGCTTGAGAAGTTTCACAGTGCCAACCCCCCTTTCTTTCCATTGGTTCCCTTCCTTATCAAACCTATAAAGCTTCGCCTTCCTGCAACAATTAATACACAATCAAAGTCAGAACTTTTCAAAACAAAGTCAGAATCAAACAGAGAGAACGCATGCTTAAATAGTCAAATGATGTGAAAGAGAGGCCGGTTTATTTATGCAAAACTACGTACAGATCAAGGAGGGCATCCTCATTTTCTTCGCCTGTGGTCACAGCGACTTCTTGGAGTCTGACGATGGGAGCCACCTGAGCTCCGGTGTCCTCATCTTCTGCTGCCGCTGCTGTGACAGACTCTTCCTCTTCTTCCTCCTTCTTCGGGGCAGCGGCCGCAATAGTTGGCTGCTTTGTGCTCGCCATCGCTCAAACGTCTATCACCTCGAGTCTCTGTCTGTGTGCAAGTGCGTGCGATTGTGTGTGTGAGAGAGAGAGAGAGAGAGAGAGAAAATCGGCGGGGATATGACAGAGAAGGTTGAGAAGAGTAGGGTTTTAGGGACTCTGAGGTGGCGTATGGGAGAGGTCCTTGGATCGTCTGCTCTTCGTGATGTTGTGGTGTTGCATCACGGCCGCTAATCTATTCACTATTCATAATGATGTGGCATAAAGCCGGTGCTGGTTTGTTGTTGCCGGGCCATTGAACCCAGTCGTTGAGTACCCATTCACTCACACATCAGAAATAGGTTTTAACACCCTAAATTTCAAACGGTTTGTTGGTTGATGCATTATTGTAGTTCCTAATCAACGAGTGAAGTATTCGATTGAAGTAGTACTATTATATATATATATATATATATATATATATTTTATTAGAATAGATATAGATTCATCTTAAATTTTACTATTATTTTGGTTTTCCTCCACTTCTAAATCAGTAGCCCCAATTTTGAGTGATATGCCTATTAAGAAAAATAGTATCGGTGGAAGTGTTTGTACAATGAGGAAAAAAATGTTATTTATAATATATTATTAGTGTTTGATAATATAATTATATTTATATTATGTTAAATTATGTGTGTTAAATGTAACTTTCTAAATCTCTCAATGATAACATTATTTTAGACATGTTTTCAAGAATATTTCCTCACGTAAACAATATTCTTTATTATCTCCCTCACAAATTTCATTTTTAGCTCAAATCAAAATAGATTTGAAGAAAAAAATTAACTTATCGTTCCTCTAATGTTATTACTTTTATGTCTCATTTTTCTATTTAAACTTGAAAAAGAAAGTAGGTCCGAGAGTCGTGATTCCGTTCGAGCAGCGTGAGGCTAGCTCAGCAGCTCTGTTCACATTAAGTGGAGCCGATTCAACTTTGTTGAATCTTCTTTTTAAATTTTTTCTTAGTTTCAATCGTTAACTATTCTAATATTTTAATAATAATTTAAAATAATTGGCAGATCCGATCGATGTGTTAGAGAGAAGGTATAAAAAAGTTTATAGAACGATAAAATCTATTAAAATATGCTAAATACATTGTTGGGAAAAAAAAAAGGTTATATGAGGAGATTAGACGTATTACGTTTAGCATTATCTATATTAGAATATCATATTATAATGAGAATCTTCTTTAGACAATTTTATCCCCTTATCCTATTTTAAAATTGTCAATAATAGGTTTATTGGATATATTTAATTTAAAATATGAAATGTCACTGAAAAGTGTTTATTAAGACATGTTTCATATTTCAATAAAATTATATTAACAATGTCATAACCTGATGGTGCAAAGGGCTACGAGTGTTGTGCTGAGAGTTTTGTTGGTAGACTTAGATATTACAAATGATTAATTGATTTCATTTTATATAACTCTCWCTTTGTCTTTATTAATGCAATCTATATTGATAGATGAGTAATAAACTTTGAATTGAGCTTCTTATCTTCTTTCAATTGGTGTTTTCGGGTATTTTTTCATACCCTCCTCAAGTGTGTAAAAAATATCATATTAAAGTTCTAAAATAATTAAAAATCGATAAAAGATAATTTTATAMATAATTATCAAGAATCACACAKCAACAYAAGAAATAAAAATTCACAACAAATATGATTACATTATATCGGTSCAATGACGAGATATAATTTTTCAGTTTCCTTCAATCTCTAATTATATAATCAAAAAATTAGTTAATACAATTTATATAATAATACAAGAACGTACGATACAAAACAACGTGCAACGCACGTTATCCCATAATAGTATTGTTAAAAGTTATTTTGTCTCAATAAGCAATGTATAAGATATTTGATAATATTGTAGATGAAATCTATTTTAGCGTGCAAAATGACACGAAACACCATCATGTAATAGAATTCTAATTACAATAAATAGAGTCTAAATTAAATTTTATTTAATTTAATTTATTAAATATTATTACGAATTAATATTTTTTAATGATCATACCTTTGTTTTTGTTAAATAACATGTATTCTTGCATTGACACTCTTATGAATTATTTTTTATTCAATTTAATTTATTATTTGCTATTATCAATTTTAATTGATTAAATACTAGATACTCTTGCAATTACGATTAGGTCACAAGGATATTTTGTTCCCCTAAAAGTTATCCKGCTTTCCATCAAATTTGTAATAGCTACTTTTGGACCAATATTATTTTGTAATTTTCTTTAAAAGCACTTTTACTAATCATTTACCCACTTTGCCAAACACTGGCAACGACAAAAAGAGCCAATCTAGCCGGACGTTGTAGCTTGTAGGGCTGAGTCAAGCGAGCCTTAAATGAGCGAGTTTGGCATTTTCTAAATCGCTATCCCATCGAACCCAGAATCGCTATCCCATCGAACCCAGCTCTTTTCTGGCCCGGCTCAGCGCATCTAGCTAGCGAGTTGGTCATTTTTTTTTTCCAGTTGGCTTGGTCAGCTCGTGTTGTATCGATCGGCTTGCAAGCTGATCATTTTTTTTTTAAAACAACTATATTTTTTGAAAACCAATTTAAGTTGTAAAACTAAAGCATTATCCCTCAATGGCTATAATGTCATTTCCCATTTAAACACCTCCTAAATCACTTAAAAATACACAAAGATATGTTAAGAAAAAGTCAAAAAAAATATTATGACGAAATATATTTATATATTACATGACATTGTGTTTAGATTCTTGGGCAAAATCTTCAGGTTTTGAAAGTTATACTCATTATTATTATGAATTGTTATACAACTACAATGGTATGTTTAATGAGTACAAAAAATCTAATTCTTTTAATGTTAGTGCATTGGTAAAACATACTTTTTTGTCACGAAAACTTCAAGAAGGAAGGATTCAACCCACGTTCTCTTTCCAAGAAAAACAAACATCTTCAAAATCAACACTTAATCAGCTTGAAATTTATGAAGTAATTCCACTAATTGAAGATGAGTTTGATGATATCGACCTTTTCAAATGGTGGCATGAAAATGAACGAATTTTTATGATACTATCGAGGATTGGGCAGGATCTCTCTATGGTGGTGTCTATGGTAGGATGAAAAGTGCCTTTAGAGAGAGTGGACAAAGATTGGATGATCAAAGAAGTCGGTTGTCCCCTTCCACCTTAAAAATCCTTATGTGCACTAACGATTGGTGAAAAGTTGAAGACCGACCATAACGAGTGATTCTTAATGAAGATGATAGGCAGGAGAAGAAGATGAACTAGATATTGAATGAGACGAAGAATTTATATTTAATAATTTATAATTATATATTTTTATTAGCTTTTTAAATATTATCTTTAATTGTTTAATATTTATTGTATTTCATTTTTGAATGTTTTGGCTTTTATAAAATCCTAAAGGTCTATGTCAAACACCATTTTTTGGTTGCCCACGATAATCCCAAATAAGGCCTAAATACACATTCCATACTTCGAAAAATTATCGAACTCGGCCATTCCGTCAGACATGCCTATCACTCCTAACAGGATGATGTCATGACCTTCAGATGGGAATTCTTTGTAGTATTTTAGTCAATTAATTCATATATTTATTTTTAAAATTTAATTAAATAAACTTTTATTTGTCTTCTTTTATTCTTTTTCTCCTCCCTTCTTCCTACTCCTTTTCCTCCTCCCCCTACCATATGTATGGACTAATAAAATGTCGGAGCAAAGACTATATGATGAGGGGAATGAAAAGGTGAAGACAATTAACTCATCCAACAAATGGTATAGAGAAGAAGATAGTGTATCATTTTATTTCATAGGTTTAAGACACTGGCGGTGGTTGGGTAAAGAAGGATGTCGATGATGGTGGGCGGAAAAAGATCATTGGCGATGGTTGGGAGGGTGATTCTTGAATTCGTTAGACACGATGATCCATATATTCACGAGAGCAATCCCTATATCTGATGAGACCCATGATTCATATATTCACGAGAGCAATCACTATATCCGGTGATCTAACCCTCTACTAAGTGATTGTCACTACCATCACACCTCCCTATCTCTCCTTTCCCTTCTCTTCTTCTTCTTATTATCAACTCAACTCTTTGACACTAGCACAAAGTAGAAACATTCTATAGTAAGATAATTTCTCCAATTTCATGGGATTATAGGTTCAATTTGCTACTATAATTTGGGTTTTCATTTCTTTTTAAGCTTTTCTTCTCTCTATTCTTTGTTGACTCCCTTGGAGAGAGATTGCCATGGATATCCTTTTACTTCCAAGTTTTATAAATCTTAACTGGTAAGGTTTTAATGAGTAGCTGTATATGGGTCAGTCTTCACTTGTTGGTAGCCAATAAATTATACACAAACCAATGACAGGAAGCCATGTACAATACAAAAGTCAAATCGCCTGCTTAGCTATAATTATGTAAATTAAGATTAATGTTTATCATATGGTAAATTGGCTTTTGGATTCCACATGACTTCTAATTCGTTGGAAACAAATTAAGACCCATCCACCATAAAACTACTCAGACTTAATTGATCATTTCTCACTGAACACATCCATATGATGAGTTTATTAACTTTTTATATGTTGGCCAAAATTAACCATATCATCTCCTTATTCTTTCAAATAATTACATACACTTATGAAAATTTAAAAGTATAAATTTATAAAAAAATGATAAAATTATAAAAATATCACTATTCAGAGTTTTGCTAGATTGATTATTAAACACTTTAACAAAATTTAATATTCAGATCTCGGCATTACAAAGTAGGTTTTCAATGTTAAAATATTCAGGTACTTATTTGACTTCTGTCTTCAGATTCGGTGTTCAAAACTTAAGTTTGGTCAAATGGGGCCTTTCAAGGATTTTATTAGGGAAAAAGAGAAGTATTTTCTTAGAAAATTTTTTCCCTTGATTGCTGGCTAAGGAAAATAGTGAGGAAAAGAAAAGAGGTAAAGAGATCAAGAAAACTATAATAGAAAATCAGGAAATAAGTTTTCCTCAAAAAAGTGTGACAAAAAGGGGAACAAAAAAAGGAAAAGCAAAACAAAGTTGCAATTTATCTAAAGAATCGGAAGAAGCGTATCTTTTTTTGTCATTTCTAAAAGTAAAATCGATTCATTTTCTTAATAGAAAACACGTTTGATTATCCAATTTACTCTTTCTCTCTCTTTCTTTCTCACTTTTTACATATATAAAAAACATATTTTAGAAAATTATATTATATATTTGATTCGATAAATTTGATTACTGAATATATAAACTTTAATTGTCTTTGTACAATTTTAAGTAATTTCTACATTTTATAGAGTTTAAAGTTAGTGAATCTTACAAGAACAAATTTCAAATTTGCTAAATATAGCGCCTTTGAAAGATGGTAAAGTTTACCAAAATGCCCTTAYATAAAAGGAAATTTCATTTTTTTCAAATTACTTTATCTCTTACAAATTCTCTATAGTAAATAGTCCATTTTTTGATTTAAAAATCGATTTGCAGTTTTGATTCAAAATTTCTCCAATTAAAAATTAGAAATTGTCATGATCTATTTAAAAATATAATTTTTTCTTCAAATTATGTACTTTTATTTTTTAAATTTTGATTTAAAAAAAGCAAAAAAGATTTTGACGAACTGGGAATTACATTACACCAAACGTAGTGTGAGTGATTTGCATGACTTGGTCCAAGTTGATTGGTTTTATATTTTATTTTTAAAATTCAAAATGTGCAAAATACAACCCATTTTGACTAAATGTAATGATACATTTGACCAAAATACACATATAAAATTTTTAATTATTCCTTACTTTATCAAATAGTGGAATAATATATTAGCTATATTATTGTTCTTTTTTTTTTTTTGTTTTGCTATTACATTTCCACTTCAAAATACAAACCAAACATAGAAAATTATTTTCTTGGAAATTATTTTATTTTTACTTATTCTTTTGTCTAATTAATTAAATAATATGTGAATTTTTAATTATTTAAAAATTTCGTTTTCCTCATTTTCSTTTTCCTCGTGAAATCCTTTCGTAGCCTTATAAGTGTTTTAAAGGTCATGCTCAAGATCCAAAACCTTAGTAAAAGTTTAGGACAATCGATATTTACTCTTTTCATTATTTTGTTTACTTGAATACTGTACTCTTAGTTTTAAGAGTAATTAGTTCATATTGGTGTCCACTTTTTTTTTTTAAAAATTTTTTCTGTTTCTTTTTGAGAAATCAGGTGTTATTGAATACATTTTTTTTGGGTGGAAGGAAAGAAAACATGGGTGGCTTTCAAGAATAAACAAAAACTTATCAAATTAGTTTATTTCTTCACGTTGAATATATCAAAGTAATAGTTACTTTTTGTTTGAGACAATTAACTTTATTAAGAGACTCGACATACAAAATAAGATATGAGTATTTCGAACTTATATTAAGATCTCATTTCATAAAATTAAAATTTAAAAATTGAAGTTTGAAAAATAGTTGAATCTTTAAACATTAAAATTTTATTTATACACGTAAAATCTAAATACTATCATTTTTACAACATTTTTTATTCCTTTAGATTTACATTGAAGCCATTTTATATTGATTACTAGCCAAGAAAAGAAATATATAAGAGAATAAAAGATAATATATTAATTTTATTCAGTAAATAAAATATTATTAAACTCACACATATATATTAAATCATAAGTGTTAAATCAAAAATCATAATCCATCAAATTTTATAAATTAAAGAATTTAAGAGTCGCTTAAAATATTAATACACTTTATATTATGTTATCAATAAGTCTTAACCTAATAAACTCTTAATGGATGATTAAGTTTTAAGTATTAATTTATATTATCAAAATGTACTAAATTATTATAATCCATTAATTCTTGATCAAAGATTAGCAAGTATTACTTGATGCTCGTTTCACTATTAATTTTAGCATAAAAATAAAGGGACTTTTCTTTTTTATTGAAATTGTAATGACATTAGCTTCAAAACATTTATGATTCTCATGACTTATGACCTTGCAGATACTACTGATCTCAAAATTTCAGTCATAGATGCTATTAACCTCAAAATCTCAGCCTATCATAGAAATAACAGATAAGAAAAGGAATAAAGACTTCACCGGCATAGGGCCTCTTGATCGGCTTAGGCAAAAAGAAGGACTACATATGTTAACATTGAATTTCAGCCGACTAACACGACTAAAAATGTATGAGTAGATGATAATACCACATTGTTCTTCCAATTTCAGGAGATAAATCGATTATGCAAGTAGTGAACAAGAGAATATGGTAGCGCGTTATCGGTAGAAAGGCTCATGATCAGTTGAGCACTAGTTGATGAATTTCAACCGAATTCCATATCTTTTTACATAGTTTGTGGGAAGAGATGAGTTTAGACAATCGATCAATCAAAGTAATGGAGGTTGTTGGAACTGAAATTTAGTCAATTATAGGCCGGATCAATATCAGCTATCACTTCATCGGCTAAATCGGGATACTATCGGCTAAGCTTGGTTATAAGACTAAGAGTAACTTTAACAGAGTCAACTCAATGATTTTTCTTGCACAACYCCATGATCTTTGAGGAGTATCATCTTAGAGTTAAGAAATAACGATATGACTTCATGGACTTAGTGGTTGAACATTGTAGAGGACTCAGATGGATATAAATAGAAAAGAATAAGATAAAGAAAAGTGTCTTCAAACCCATATCAAAATATGCAATCTACATACTCTTATTCTTGTTCAAAAGCTGGTTCATAGTGTTTTTATAGCTTTCTTTGTAGCTTTATGACAGCTTTATTGCAAGTTTTCATGCAATTTTATTTTACTTTTGATAAGATTGAGGGTATTGCTCTTGTAGTTTGATACTTGGTTTGTTGACTAAAAAACATTACCAATACAAGTTCCTACTATTCTCCTCTCAACACTTTGCTTTACGTTCTAGTTGGAGGCTTTTTGGAGTACTTTAAGAACTATCTTTAATAAAAAGCTTATGAATTCGGTGAGGAATAAATTTTATGTGTCGAACTATGACTTGTTAGTAGTTCAACAAAGCCAACCGACGACATCCTTAACTTACCTATTAGCTGACCATTCGACAACATTCTCATTAATTCAGCAACCACTAAGCTAATTTATTAGCGGATCGAATTTTTTGGATCAATAATTTGTAATAAACAAAATTTCAAATTCTAAGGTTGTTCCTCAATGGTACACACATTCCTAATTGTATCTAGTGCTCATATATAATTCAACATTTTCCACACTATGCACTCTCTCTTTTATGTAATTTGTATCTAAAATTTTTTCAATCTGTTTAGAGTATATGAATGACATGCATTTTGGGTAAACCATTCATTTGGGATGAGGCACCTTTTTATTGCATTAATCCTCGAGTCCTCTCTTGCTGCCGAATGAATTATTAATTAGAAAAAAAAGAAAATCATATTGTAGGTAAATTTGTTAATTACTTTCAGGATTACTAATTATTAAATTTGGATGTAAATCAAATTTAAAATATTTGTCATAATTTTTATTTATCAAACATATCTACACAAAAGATCGATAATACATAAATTATCTCAAACCTCCTCAATCGAAACACAAGGCTCTGGAAAAAGAACTTAAAAAACAACTTCTAAGCCTTCTATCTATGAAACTAACAACCAAACAGTTTGTGTGAATGAGATGGCCCAAAATTAATTAAAAACACCAACTTCTGCAAGAAATCTGCATGTTTGCAATGAAGTTTTGTGACTGATATTTCTATCACAAAAAATTCAAAAGCTTAATAAATAATGGAAACGATCTCCCATAAATTCGTCATAAATCTCTTTTTAATTTTGTGATGGATTTGGGACTATTTTTAGGGGAAAAAAAGATTTATCTAAATTTTTAAAAATAATCCGTTACAAATTTTTCGCAATAATAAGCAGAGGATTTGCAATGATATTTTTTTTGAAAATTTTAAAACAAATAAAAAATTCCCTTTTAGTTTCCGTTACAAATCTCTGATTAATTTTATAAAATATTTACAGTGACTTTTTTCTTTAAAAATAAAAAAATTGTCCCTAATTTGTAAAGAATATGAAACATAATTAAAATTATTAAATGCACATCATTCATGACGTCATTATTCGATTTATTTTCCTTCATAGTCATTGGTATTAGATAGAAGCCCTTTTTTTTTCAGAAAAGAGGAAGTTTAAAGAAACTACAAGTAGCAATCGGTAAATAATTTGAAAAATCATTAGTACTAATTAATAATTAATAATTTATATCATTCACAAAAGGGGTATTAGCGAATTACGTGATGAAACTATTTACATTAATAACTCTTGTCTGTAATTTTTATTTTCACATTTTCATTTTTTTATTATATGGCGCGGAAATCAGTGGATTGTGTTCATGCGATTAAAACGTGACCTTTTAGAGAGGGGCAAAATGGTCAGTTCAAGTCTCTAAAAAGAAAGATATAAAGGGAAGAGAGGGGCAAAATGGTCACTTCAAATCTCTAAAAGAAAGATAAAGAGAAAATCAATACATTTCCTAACTACCCATGCCATTGTTACTCTGCAAATTTGGGTTTTGTGCATGAGTAAATCTGGGAAGGCTGCAAATAAAAAATAGGTTTTTTGTTATTGAACTTAAACAATCAATGTATCTGAAAAAAATATCATCGTTTAAATAATCTTTATTAAAATACCTTATCTATTAAAGAAACTTTAAAATGTATCATTGAATGACCAAAATAAGCATTTATATTATTAACTTTATTAGATTATCTCATTCCAACGGATTTTTTAAATGATCAAAATACCSTATAATTATCCTAATTTCAAGTGCTTTAACCAACAGACAAGGTGACAAAATTTTCTTTCTCTCTTTTTCACCGTAAATCTCAGCGAAATCCACAAAAACTTATTTCTTTCTTCTCGATTTTGCTCATTTGACAACTCTAAACCAAGAATTTTCTTCCCCATTTCACCGTTGAAGACCAAAGTAAGAAGAAGCCAAACCATTATCAAGGAAACATATGCAACCTCTATCACTATATGTAAATCGAATTTCTAAACTTATATTCATGTTGATTTGTTTCTTCCATATACTACATTGCATGAATTAAGGGCTCTCTTCTCGTCTATAAGTATGGGTGAACAGTATCTATCTCAACATTATTTAAGCTAGTCCATATCTGTGGGTCATAGTTATGGGAAGTCACATAATAGTGGGTCATTGTTATTGAACAAATCAATATAGGTTGATAATAGTAGCCTACCGTGGCGGACATTCTATCACGGTGTCTTGCTATGATAAGTAATATTTAAAGACATAATATTATTTTTTAGATTTTCTTAATTCTAAATCAGTTGAAAAATTTTTTTATTTAAAAATAAATTAAAATGATATTGCATAGGTTTATAACAAAAGCCTACTATGGTAGATATTCTATCACGGTAGCTTGCTGCGATGAGAAATATTTCATATTGATCATCACTTGTGGTCATTTTTGGGTAGAAGGAACTCTTAAAATTTTTCAATTGAATGTTATAATGATTTAATTTCTATTTGTATAAGTTGGATTGCCTGAATAACGTGTTAGTTCACTTTCTACTATAACACAATAGGATGCCTATATATTTCAATGCTGAAGATGTTTATATCATAACTAGTTCATTATTTCATCGAATATGTAATTATAAATCAGTAAAAGGTTGTTTGTTTAGTAATATTTCCAATTGATGGAGTACAGGTTCATAACAACAACCCATTGGTGGCAGACATTCTATCACGTGGCCTACCGTGATGACCAATATTTAAAGCATTATTACTATTTTAAAGCTTCTCTTAATTCTAAATTAGCTGAAAAAGATTTTTGTTCAAAAATAAATTAAAATAATATTGCATAGGTTCATAACAGCAGCCCATCGTGGCAGACATTCTATTACTTTCATTGAAAAAATCCGTTTAAAAATATTTATAAATGGTAMTTTTGGTCGTCGAATTGCAATTATGGTTGCCCTGGATAATTTGTGGATATCTGTTTGTTACTTTGGTGACTTTGTTGAGAAAGAAGGTGATGGTGGTGGATGGTGGTGGACATGGAGGTGTAATGGTCCAACAAATGTGACTCCTGTTCTTATTTAAAAAAAGCATTACCCATGTCGAGTTATGTGAAACTATTCGAGGGGCAATAGGGATAAATTCTGGAATAAATGATATATAGATGACAAGTATGGTGCCCAAAAATTCTAACTTTCTAATATCGCAGAAGAAGATTGATTGTGATTACAAATGAAATGGTATCTCTCGATTTGTAAAGAATTGTCTTTGTATTACTCTCTTTGCATTACAAATGAAATGGACCATCATCGAGGATACCAAAATATGAATATTTGCAAAGTTTATAATTGTTCCCTAATAAAAAAGCTTTGATATTGAGGTTGTATTTGCTTGGAATGAGGTGTCACTTTGAGTTTAAAATTAAAAAGTCAAATAAATACATTTATACAGTTGTTTATCTTGAGGAGAGCTGTAAGTGGCATTTGTGGGCTACAAAGTCGAATGAATATGAAGTATTTGAAGTTTGTATTTACCACAGCCAGCATATATGCTCCATGAGTGTTAACCATTGAGATTATAGATATGCTGCCTATTCACTGATCAAAAAACTCACATTGCATCTAAGTTTGAAGATGCTAAAAATATTTACAAATCGAGAAACATCATAGATGATGTTCGTTAAGAGTTTGGCATAACTATAACTTATATTAAGGCGTATTCGGCTAAGTGTTTTGGTTTTGGGTTCGTCCGAGGAGCATCGGAARATAATTATGCCAAATTTTGATGTTTTAGAGCAAACTAATCCTGGCACAATAATGTTCATTGAAATTGACGACAATATGCATTTCAGGTACATTTCTTTTATTGTCATATTTTCTCGTGTTGTTAGCTTTCCCATTATTGATTGACATAATTTTCAAGTTTTAGAACAATCTTAYTCATTGAAACTGAAAAATATCTCCGTTTCAGGTACATTTCCAGGGCATTAGGACAAAGTATACGTGGATATCAATCTTTAATAAGATCCACCTTTTGTATAGATGGTACATTCATGACATGTAAATATCGAGGTACTCTAGTTGTTCTCACTTGTCAAGATACGAACAACCAAATATATCTATTTGCATGGGGTGTGGTTGACTCAGAGACTGAAACGTCATGGACTTGGTTCTTTTGTCACTGCGAAAAATAACATTTGATACGAAGGTAACTGGCCATTGTTTCGGACCGTGGCAAAAGCTTACCTCATGCATTTAGAAATGTCTACAGTTCGCATATCATGAGAATTGCATACGTCACTTGAGCAATAACTTGAAGGTTAAATTTTCAACGAATGATTTGTCCTCATTAGTCTGAAAAGCTGTAGAGGCTTATACCTTAACAGATTTTGAAGCTACATGACAACACTTTTGATGGGATCAAAGAGTATTTAGAATCTGGTGGTTTACATTATTGGAGTAGAGTGCATTTTACTRGGACTCAATACAATATAATGATAACAAACTATGCAAAATCTTTGAACTCTGCATTGACAGAGGCTCGAGATTTTCCTATAGTTAATTCTATTGAGTATATTAGACAATTGTTGCAAAAATGGTATTATGAAAGAAATGAGGCGGCAGGAAATGACATTAGCCACCTCACCCCACCCATGGAGGAAAATATGTATTCGAACTATCTGGAGACAAATGGGTAGAATGCATCCAAGATATCACCGATTGAGTTTCATGTTGTTAAAAAGTTGAAATCATATGTGGTTAACTTGGAAAAATATATGTATACTTGTAGGTAACTTGATCTTGATAAATTTCCTTGCCAAAATGCAATTGACGCTTCCAAGTAGGATGATAAAGACACTTATGCTCTTTGTTCTCCCTTTTATACCACTTATTTTTGGAGAGCTGCATATGCAGAATTTATTAACCCACTCCCAAACAAGACCGAGTGACAACTTCATGCAGAAGTGGTGTCAAGAGTGGTTCTTCGGCCACTAACAAAACGACCTGCTGGGCGCCAATCGAAACTATGAAAAAAATCAATTGGAGAGGTATGCAGGCCTCGCAAGTGTAGTAGTTGTTAGAAGACTGGCCACAACCGGAATACTTGTACGAACCTGCTTTCTGATTTATTTATCTTGTAATTTAAATATAAGATATGACTTGTTCTAATTTCAAGTGTATGAAATTTTGATTATCATAGCTCAGATGGTGTGATACACATATACATCATAAATGAAATCTTATTTAAATACACATCTTTCTTTTTACTGAATTAGAGTTAACACAAATGAAACTCATTCAAATTGTATGAAA
The DNA here is from genome assembly GCA_001752375.1 of Rhazya stricta. Lineage (NCBI taxonomy): Eukaryota > Viridiplantae > Streptophyta > Magnoliopsida > Gentianales > Apocynaceae > Rhazya > Rhazya stricta. The sequence continues at coordinate 2,148,207 of MEJB01000002.1, read as the reverse complement.
TATTGCTGATAATAAAAGGCCACCATGATAGAATGTATATCATAGTGGGATGTTYTGATGAACATATTGATGTGAGTGGGAACCCACTAATTTTATTAGAGATTATGTATATGTTTTCACCTTTTTTAGTATGATGAAATGTGACTTCATACTATTTTACCTTGAATATTGCTTAGAATTGATTAAGTGACTTTAATTGTATAATAGTGTGAAATTATAGAATTCATGTGCATTTGCTAAGATAAAATACTCTATTTTATAGGAAAAATGATTCTATAAGCAAAATAGAAGGTCACTTGATGAACAAGTGCAGATTTATTCAATGCTRCRACAAGAGGCTGCAGCACTGAATACTACGAGTAAAAAGGAATATGTTATTCAAAGCAAGAAAGTCAAGGAAGAAAAGAAAATTCATCATTGGAAAAAGGAGAAAGTCAAATATGAAGTTCAAAAAGCAAAAAGCAAAAAGTTAAAAGCAAAAAGTTAAAAAGCAAAAAGGTGTTTATGACATATTTTTGTCACGCTTCCAAGGGAAGCTTTATGGGACAAAAAGGAGRAGGCTAGAAACAACCAAGAGGGATTCGGCATTGAGGATGCTCTAGGACTTTTGGCATCAGAAGCAAAAAAGCAAGAAGAGAGAAGAGGAGAGAGAAAGAGAGCAAAAGGAGGGAAGCTTGGAGGAGGAAGAAGAAGAAGACTTCAAGGAAGCCTTCACCATTGGACTTTATCAACCTCTTTAGGCTTTGTTTCTCCTTCTCTTAGTGATTATTTTAAGATGCATTTTAATATATTGATCTTTCATATCTTGTATTTCACTTCATCTAAGAATATGAACTAATTTCTTTGAAGTTAGAGTTTTGATGAACCTATGTATTTAATGTCTATTTGAATGGTTTGAACAAGGTTTTCTCTTTATAAATGTTTTACTCAAGATTATTTATTATTTACAGTACTATTTGATTGGCCATGAATAGTATTTGTGTGAGTCTCTTGAACTCTGAAAGGTAGTGAAAGAGGTTAAAAACTTGAGTAGATGTGTGTTTGATTATCTTGAGATAAGATTATATCTTAGTGATACCATAGAATATTGGAAACATTCATATTTCACTCATAAGATCATATGAGACTTGAACTTTATTCAAGTTCCTTAATCTAAGTAACTTTGACAGCTAGAACAACTTAGTGAAATAGAAACAAGGACCAACAAACTGAAAGAGTGAGGTCATTTTTGTTTTGATTAGCATTTCACTATAGCTAAACCTTTGCTGTAACGTCTGATCAGAAGTCATTGCTACAGCTCGCCTGCAGCATTGACTTATTAGCAAAGCCTTTGTTGTAGCATCTGCTCAAAAGTCATTGCTACAGCTAGCCTACAACATTGACATAGTAGCTAAGCCTGTGCTTGAGGAACATAAATTAAAAAAGAATATAGTAGAAGAGGCACCTCCTGAACTTGAGGAAAGTACCAAAGCTACTGTGAATAAATTAAAAAAGTCAACTTAGGCACTGAAGAAGATCGACGCCCAATCTACATAAGTGGTTTTTTTTATCTCCAAAATAAAGTGAACCATATATCTAACTTCTGCAGGAATTTAGAGATGTCTTCCCTTGGACATATAAAGAAATGCTAGGTTTAAACCCAAAGATTGTAGTTCATCATTTGGCCATCAAATGAGGAGCTAGACCAGTAAAACAAGGACAAAGTGCTTTCGTCCCAAGTAGTTGGTCCCTTCCATCGAAGTAGAAGTCAACAAGCTTATTGAGGTTTGATTCATTCGAGATGTCAAATATCCTATGTGGATCTCTAGCATTGTGCTTGTAAGAAAGAAAAATGGTTAAATTCGAAGGATGATTTTTCCCTTCCTATTACAGAACTCATGATCAATGCTACCACTAGATACGAGGCTTTATCCTTTCATCTGGCTATAATCAAATACGAATGGCACCAAGGGATGACTGTTTTTCACACTCCAAGTAGTATAATCAAATACAAATGGCATCAATGTCGTCTGGTCTAAAAAATGCAGGAGCGACATACTAGCCAGCAATGCGAAAAAATTTTGAGATAATTTATATCCCTCACAAGGCTGTGAAAGGGGGTGAGTTTCGGCAGATTTCTTGGCTGATCAGCCCTTACATGCTAAATTGGATTTTGTTGATGATTTTTCAGATGATGATGTTTTGTTGGTTGAAGTCTTACCTCTATGAAATATGTATTTTGATGGAGTTGMTAATTGAAATAGAGCAGGAGCTGGAATAATCTTGGTTACACCTAAAGGCAATGCCTTGCCACGTTCTCTTTGASTCAACAATGTTCAAATAATGTTACTSAATATTAAGCTCTCATCATTGAGTTGGAAATWGCCATGGAAATGTAGGAGTTGCAATTTAGAGTCTATGAAGATTCAAAACTGATGGTCAATCAAGTCCTTGATATTTATGGAGTGAAGAAACCTGAACTCTTTCCTTTTTGCATGTGCGTAATACAAATAATGGAACGGTTGGGTGATGCAACTATAGAACATATACCAAGGTATGAAAACAAACATGCGGATRCTTTGGTAAAACTAACTTCTATCCTCTCATTACTGGATCCACAAAATCAAATATCAATTTGACAAAATTGGGTTGCGCCTTTGAAGTTGAGTGGCCTTTATAATGTCAACTCCATGGTACTCAGAAATGGCTGCAACAATAGATTGCCTTTGAGAAGGCCTTGCCCTTTCATATCATGAAGGAAGAGATGGACCACTTCTCTTCAAAGGTAAGCTAATTGGTTGGCCAATAGGGTTGCTATAAATGGCAAAACAATCATAGGAGATTGAACAGTATTATCGTCATTCTCGCATAAGCAACTAGAGGCAAGCCGCTCTCAATCCCGTCGCAAGAAGAGGAACTTTATCAACATGCAAAAAACCTTCATGTGCCTCCAACTGAGGAAATCTAAGGATTAGAAAAAAATTTGAAATAAAAAGTATTTATTTTAAGAATGATATACTACATGAAGTGCTAGAGCCTGATGAGACATGGTCGAACTTAGTACTCCTTCCAAAAGGCCGAAAGAAACAGGAGCACCACACAATGTCTTCTTCTTCTTCAAATGGCGATTCCATGGATGATTCATTCAGTATCACCCATAGTTCCACTTTCATTGGAATGAGTATCGACTTGCGCACCAGCTGTAGACGAATGCACTATTCCAAATAGAAAATTTACTACAGGGATGCACAATAATATTTTGTCTGTTGAAAGAGCTGCAACTTCTTTGGAAGTGTMCTAATGCCGCTAGTAGAAGAAAGTCTTAAATGACTGGAAATCGTTATACTTTTTCCTTTAGAGAAACTCTTGCAATGCCATTCGATCGAGAGTTCCATGAAGCATTGTATTCTTTGGTAACAAGTGGCTTTGACGTCTTCGCTGAAAGTAAAAGTAGATGATTTCCACAGTCGAATCACATCCACTACTGGTGAGAATAAGATCTCTCCCTCAAGTCTCCAGAAACATCTTGACAAAACTCAAATTGTTTGCATAATTTATGCGGACTGTAAGGTTCTATCAAATACATGGTATTCTGTCGAAGGGTAACATAAACTAACAAAGTAATCAAACCAAGTCGATGATAGAGACCTATTATTCGCCAAAGATAGCTCGAAGTCACAAATCATACAGTTACAATTCATGGAAGAAGGATTTACATGTTTGAAAATTGTCTGCGAAGAGCAATTATTGCTCTCGTGATGGGTGCCAAAATATCGAGCAATCCATGCTTTCTCCCTCCAAAGCTATCAAACAAGTACTATTCATGACATTTGTTGGATTATGCAATGTCCTCGGCTTTGCTGCAGTTTGCTTGTTATATAGTCTTGGAGCAGGCGATGCGTATCTAGTTGGTTCTCTAAACCAAAATTGGACCTAATAGTTGAAAGATACCCCATGTGGGTCGCCATTTGCAATCCTTCAAAAGGCCAAAAAAAAAAAAAAAATTGCAACTTTGAGGAAGCAGATAGTTGCCTTCATTGTCAGTCACGTAAAGCTCTTTGGCAGAAGAGATCACTTCATCGTAAAATTAGTCATGAATAGGAAAACCACTAACACTCCTCAAGTCGAAAGAGAAATGGATAACTTGCCAATCGAAATGTGTAATATATTCATCGAGAGATGCCAAAGCTCGCAAAAGGTGTGCATGACATGGCCATTAGCGATCATATGTAAATAAAGAAGTATAAATAGTGTCATATATTTTCATGTCAAGAAGTAGTTTTTTATGCTTTACGAGAATAGTCTCTAGTCACTCCTAGTAGTTTCATGTATAAGTCGTCTCGTCAAAGTTTGTAATTGGGGCATTCCAAGAGGTCTTGTCAAGGTTGCTATTTGCAAAAGGAAGATTGAAATTTTTGGAGCATTATTCGCATAATGAGTTGAATAAAATAACAATAGGACTTTTCGGATCGATGAGATGGGGAACGAGTTAACTACTTCGTTGGAGCAGGATGAAGACCATCTACCAATTAAAAATTTGCCTCGTTGGAAGATCGATTCGCATTTAAGTACTTCGATGCCAACGAGAGAACATCCAAAGTCAGATGTTTAAAATTGAGATCTCCTTTGGTTGTTTGAGATGAAGATGTGTGACTTTGGCTTCTCAAAATCCTTGATCTCCACCTGCTAGGGATTTTGAATTGCACAACCTTTAATTTCTTTTTTTCCAAGTATATTGAGACTTACAAGAAAAGAAAGGATGTCAAAGTTGTTAAAAAAAAAAAAAGAGATAGAAAGACAAAAATAAAAAAGAAAAAAAGGATGTGGTCATCGCTGCTAGAATGCCTGGAACAGCCATGCCGCCGGAAACATAAGGCATAAACATATCCTCCTCGATGCGCTGCAATACTTGGAACAGCCATAGCCGCCGGAAACAAAAGGCAGAAACATAACCTCGTCACTGTTGCTATAGTTGATGCCAAAGTAGAATGCAAAAAATAAGGGCTCGCTGTTGCTCTCTGCCGTGGACGCTGATGTCCGACGAGCTAGTGAAGAGAAAAAGATCAAAGATGGCAACAAACAAGAGTCTGGGCCGCATAGAATGGGGCCGTGCTTCCAAGCTGGCCCATGAAGAAAAGCGATTGCTGAACTAGATCCAACCTAAGTAAAGAAATTGCAGACGAAATCCTTAGAAAATGGAGATCAAGGATTTTTAGAAGTCCAAGCCACACATTTTCATCTCAGACAATCGAAGATGATCTCAATCTAAACCTATGACTTTAGATATTTTTTTGGCGGCATTAAAAAACTTAAATACAGGTYGATCTCCAAATGAGGCGAATTTCAACATTRGTAGATGATCTTCATCATGCTCCAAGAAAGTAGTCCACTCATCCTCTATCTTATCAACCTGAAAAGTCCTACTGCTATTGTCTTCAACTCATGATGCGAACAAAGCTCTAAAAGTTTTTATCTTCCTTTTGCAGAATGCAACCTTGACAAGACTGCTTGGAATGCTCCCACCACGAATTTTGGCGAGACTACTTATACACAGAACTACTGGGAATAGCTGTAGACTATTCTCGTAAAGCATAAGAAGCTATTATTACACTTCTTTGTTTGCATATGATCGCTATGGCCATGTCATGCATAGCTTTTATGAGCTTTGATGTCCCTCGACGAACACATCACACTTCGATTGGCGAGCTATCCATTTCACTTTGGGACTTGAGGAGTGTTGGTGGTCTTTATATTCATGGGTCATTTTATGATGAAGTGATCCCTTCTATCAAGAAGCTTTATGATACTGACAATGAAGGCAACTACCTGCTTCCTTAAAGTTGTAAGTTTATTTCTTTCACCTTTGGAAGGCTTGCAAATGGCAACCCACATGGGGTCTCCTTCGATGACTGGGTCCGATTTTGGTTTAGAGGACCAACTAGATATGCATTGCCTCCTCTAAGACTATATAATGGGCGAACAATAGCAAGAATGGGGATGTTGCATAATCCAACAGGCGTCATGAATAGTACTTGTTTGGCAGCTTGCAAGGGAGAAAGCATGGGTCGCTCAATATTTCGACACCCATCATGAGAGCAATAATTATGCTTTAGTTGTACAGATGGTCAAGTTGAAGAGAAGATGGCCAAGTATTTCTCTCTTTCAAAAGCACAGGCAATTTTCAAACACGTGTCGATGGTTCATAGGTCTAGATGTTAAATACTCCCCATTTTTAATGGAAGCATTTAAAATTACTCTTAATTATTTAAATGAGTTATGAAAATTTAATTTCGTAAAATTTTCATATATGCAATTGGCATTTAATGACATTTTTTAATTGATTTGTTCTCACAACAACCCACCATGACACACATTGTATCACGATGGCCTACTGTGATATGAAATATTTAATGCAATTGTACTAGTTTTAATTTTTTTAATTATAAATCAGTTAAAAAAGATTTTTATCTAAGAATAAATTAAAATAATATTGCATATGTTCATCATGAGGGCCATCATGACAAATACTATATCACGGTGGTATACTATGATGAGCAATATTTCATATTGATCACTTGTGGTGACTTCCTATAACTGATAACCYCACTGTTATGTGACTTCCAATAATTGATACCCCCACTGTTATGTGACTTTCGATAATTGATACCCCTACTATTATGTGACTTCCTATAACTGATACCGTCCACTGTTATGGACTAACTTAAATAATTTTGTGATAGATATTATTTACTCATACTATAGACGAGAAGAAAGCTATTAATTCATCCAATGTAATATATAGCAGAAACAGATCAATATGAATGCAAGTTTAGAAATTCGATTTACATATAGTGATAGAGATTACATATTTTTCTTTGATAATGATTTGGCTTCTTCTTGCTTTGGTCTTCAACAGTGAAATGGGGAAGAAAACACTTGGTTCAGAGCTATCAAACGAGTGAAATGAAGAAAAAAGAAAGATAATTTTGTGAGTTTTGCTGAGATTTACGATAAAGAAGAGAGAGAAAATTTTGGTGTCTTGTTGTTGGTTAGAGAATAGACAATTAGGATAAGAAGAAGGTATTTTGATCATTTAAGAATCTATTGAGATAACTTAATAATTTAATATAGATGAGTATTTTGATCATCCAATAATATATTTTAGAGTTTTTTTTAATAGAAGAGACCTTTTAATAAAGATCGTTTAAAGGAAGGTCTTTTCCCCAAATACATTGGTTGAYTAGGTTAAATAACAAAGAACCCCATAAACAAATTGAACAGATCATTTCGCCCTCCCAAAAAAGTGATGTTTTCGTAACATGAGCACAACCTATGGAATCTTGCCGTGGAGTGATAAAAATCATTCCTCGAAAATAATTTGGGATATAAAAATGTGAAAACAAAATTTGGACAAAAGCTATTAATCATAAATAGTCTAAGAGCAGAAAAATGTTAATTTCCCTTCTTAGAATCATTATATGAAACTTTTTTTTTTCTAGTAGCCATTCATAGGGGTGTACATGGTTTGGTTTAGTTTGATATTCATCATTTTTCAAATCAAATCCAAAGTTTCGATTTGAAATTTTTGAAACCAAAACTATAACATTTAAAACTCTAAGCCGTTATCGGTTTTACATCGATTTTGTTGGATTTGGTAATGAAGAATAGTTTTGAAATTATCAGAAGTCTTGTAAATCTATACTATATTAAAAGAATCATAGGGGTGTATATGGTTCGGTTTGGTTTGATATTCATCATTTTTCAAATCAAATCAAAAGTCTCGATTTGAAATTTTTTAAACCAAAACTAAACCATTTAAAACTCTAAACCATTATGGGCTTTAAATCAGTTTTGTTCAACTTAGTATTAAATAATAGTTTTGAAATTATCAGAAGTTTTGTAAATCTATACTATATTAAAAAATACAATGTAATATGAATATATTTTGGACATCTTTGTCCCTTTACTCTATTCAAAATTTGTCAATAATAACCTATTTTATTTAATTAATTAAAATATGAAAGGTCACCAAAAAAAAAAATGTTTGTTTAAGATTTTTAATAAAATTAACATAAGAACATGCAACTCATAATTATGAGAAGCAAGAGTATCCAATACGATTGTGGGTTCATTATCTCCTTTAAATGAACTTTTAGAATTCTGGTAACTTTGGTGAATATACCCAACTCCTATTACTTAAAGTATTATTTTATTAGTATTAGTTTGTCGAAGAGTTACCTAATGAATTGGTTTATTGAAATCGTAAGATAAATAGATGCTACAAATGATGAATCAATTCCATTTTATATACCTCTCACTTTATCTTTGTTAGTGTCGTCTATAATGAGTGATGAKAACAAACTTTTAATTAAGCTTATTTTTCTCAATCATTTGGCGTATTTTTTGTGCCGTTATTCAAGTGTGCAAAAAAATATCATATTAGCGATCTAAGATAATTGGAAGTGAATAAAAGATAATTCTATAAATAATTATCAAGAATAAAATAGTAACACAAGAAGTTAAAATTACTAGCAAATATGAGTACATTGTATTGGTCCAATGACGAGATATTTTTTTAATTTTTCTTTAATATCTAATTACATATTCAAAATATTAGTTGACACAATTTATAAAGTAATATAATAAAGTGTGATACAAAACAACGTGCTATGCATGTTATCCCTAACTAATATGACATGTAACACTATAMATCATTCAACATAATATTTGAAACATCATTTGCTTAAAAAATAATGCATATGTTAAATTTTTTTAGAAAAACAAGACAATAAGGAGGACAAAAGAGTAATATTAGCATAACTACTTCAGTTTAGTATAGCATAGTTTAGACGAAATAATTTATAGTTATTCTATTTACAAAAGCAATATTCATGGTATAGTTGGACCATTGTCGAGTGAGTTTAAAGCTACCATTTCTTTTTTACTATTAAAATTCAGTTTTGTACATGTATTCATTATTTGCAATTAAGTTTTTACCTTAATTCCTCTAAGATGTAACAAAAAGTCCAAGATTTTTCTATTTTTACAACCTTTTGCCCTGGTACTAGATATATAAATACTAGCAGATGTGAATAACGGGCTGATAAATGCTCAAAATATATTAAAAAATAGGTAATTAAATTCCATATAAAAATCAAGTTAATTAATCTCTTACTTCTTAATCTTCTGCAAGTAAACAAATTAAAAAAGGCACAAAAATAATATTAAGAAAAGTAATACTTTTAAAAGTAATGAAATGAAATATTTTAGGTGAAAGTTATTACATTCAARTCATGCACTAACATAGATCAAACAACCTATCAAAGGAATTGAAAAGACATCAAACATTAATCTATTGACAAAAACATAGTAAAACTTTTGTAAAGATTAATGTACATTTAGATTGAGTTGGTCAAAGACTTAGAAGAGTCAAAATCAAATAATTTACTAAAATCGATTTGAAGAATTTTCAAATTAAACCAATTTCTTTAATTTGAAAAATCTGGAAATTCATCCAAAATAAAAATAAAATTTGATTTGATTTTATTTGATTTGATCAGTTTGATTTTTTTTTTTTTTTTCCTCATAGACCTCTGATCATTTAGTATAAAAAGGAAGCATTTTTTTTTTTGTAGAGGAGGACGAACACGTTGCAAAATGCAAATAACAAGTAACAAAGAATATGAAATGCAAATATTTACTAATTTCACGTCATTCATAGTATCACCATACGAAAAGTTTTCCCTAATAGTTATTGGCATCAGAAATAAAGGTTCTATTCTCTTCGCTATGTTCAAATTTTTTCTTTTTTTAATTTTTCAAAAATAACGAACACATGTCTTCTTTCATCTTTTTCGAAAAAAGTATTTGCAAAAAAAAATAAATTTATATACAAATAAAGTATTTTTTTAATAAAAGAGAAAGAATAACAAACTGCATGTAAAACATGAAAGTAATGATTTAGTGATATCTTATATTCTTTCCGTTTAAATAGCTATCCATTTAAATAATTTTTTTAAAATATTACGATTTTAAGAAATTAATAATATATTAAATATCATCCTTATTATTTTATCTCTGATTGATTAATATTATTCAATTCTAGATCATATTTAATTTTCAGTATGTTTAATATATTTATAAGAAATTAAAAAAATGTTAGAATTGTCATTTTGATTAAAATTGTATAAGAATTATAACTTTTGAAATTATTTTTTCTATTTAAACGAAAAATTATTTTAAAATAAAAGGAATAATTTGTATATCTCATCATMAAAAACCCTACTTTTTTTCCCACAAGACGTGAATATGGTGGCCGGTAGGAAGGAGGAGAAGAAGCGAATAGATTGTAGAGATGTGTCATATTGGATTGTATAAATGGAAAGGAGGTAAGGAGAACGAACGCAAAAGAATGGGTGGAGATGCTTCAATATGATCTTCTGGATTTGACATCTGTCCTCGTTTTTCCAGTTTTTCCTTTTCTTATGCCATCCTGTCTGTGTCATTGTTTCTAGTAATAAACAACTATTAATACTAACGTTTTCTTTTGCTTAATCTTTTCTTCTCCACTAACTTTATTGCTCTTTCAAGTTTCAAAGCTCCTCAACCAAAAAAACTGCTGCTACTAAAACAGGAACATAAAAAGATTTCTTGGTGATCACCTTGAACTGTTTTATTCACTGAATCAGTAAGCAAGCATACCTCATTTCTTGCTTTCTTGATGATTTTTCATATGCCTTCCAGCTGATGTTACTATAATGAAATCCTGGTATGAGAGAGAAATAGAAAGTTAATTGTCTGTGATTGTGAAGAACACAAGGCTCTCTACACTTTCTGAAAGATTAGGTTGTCACTCTCTCTTTCTTTTACCTTCTACAATCTAATTGTCTTTCTTTTAGCTTTTGTAGTTTTAAATGTTTCGGGAGAGTCATAATTGGTCGAAAAGGAGAGTATAAAAAAGAGCCAAATTTTCAAGAAAAGGTTGATATGGGTTGCCTCAGATCCGGGGTACTCAAGTTTTTCTGTTAAAAGAGGGTACTATCTTTTCAGAGTTTCCCTGTGAATATTGGGACTTTGGTTTGCCTTTCCTAGGTTCTTTCACATGATCTCTTTCATCTTTCTTTCTTTCTTGTGTTGGWGGAAAAGGGTTTAGTTTAATTTGGTTTTTGTTTTGCTATATATAGTGTGATTGTCTGGATTTCGGAGGATCTATCTGCCATCGTATTGAATGGACTTGGACAGCAGAAAAGTCCAGAGAAGAAGAAGTTAGATAAGGCCCAGACAAAGCTTTCCAGTCTGAACTATATATTAAAGGTTAGATTTTCCAGAAACGGTAGTTGGTGCTCCCTTTTGTTCACCAGATCTGTCTACCCATTTCATCTGGAGTATCTTTGTGCATTAAGGCATCGTGAACTTTGGAATTGAATCTTACTTGCTTCTGTTATATATGCTCAGGAATGGAAAATGGTCTGCTGAAATCCATTGTTCACACTTCAACATTATACTTGATAGGAGAGAGGAGTGATGAATTAATTTAACAATGACAGGTTCTGCAAATTTTGAGGGACTGGAGGGTAACTTTTACTACTTCTATCAAAAGAATGGGTTTGATGGAGGAGATTTGTCGGGCAGCTGCAGTGCCATTTAGCTTAGGTAATTTAATCTGTGAAAGTCCAACTTTAGGAAGTTGTGTGGATGCCACTGGACTAGGGCTGATGAATGACACAGAAAACTTATTTTCTGATTCTGACACTAAAAGTATGGTAGATTCTGCTTCGGGTGGCGATGAGGATTGCAATTGTGGAGATACTGAGAGTGAAGTAAGCGCATCCATGTCTTCTGTTCCTGAAGAGAATAGACCTGGGGAGGCTGCCTTGCTTGATATGACATCTGAAAATGAAATCAACTGGATTACGGGTGATTCTGTTGTCCGGGAAAATGAGGAGGATGATTTTTTATCTGTGGAGGGTGATTGTTCTGTGTCTGTGGTGAGTGATTCTAGCAGTTTATTTGGTGATGATCTGTTAGCTTATGATGCAACATGTGAGATACTAGTTCCAAATTTTGTAGATGTGGAAAGAAATGTTTGTAATGCTGAAATTGATACTAAACTGAGTCCTTTGAGACAGTCAAATGTTGGTGAGGTCATAACTGATTCTCTAGCTCTGCCAATAGGCATTGAGGAAGAGATTGCTGAAGGGTCTAGCTCAAAGTCATCTATGGTTGTTGTTCAATTGCCTCCAAAAGAAGGCTTAAGTGCAACAGTCGGACGCAGTGTTTTTGAGGTGGATTATGTGCCACTTTGGGGAATCAATTCTGTTTGTGGTAGGAGACCAGAAATGGAAGATGCAGTTACAGCTGTGCCTAGGTTCCTGAAAATTCCGCTGCAGATGCTAATTGGTGATCGAGCTGTTGATAAAACAATCAAGTGTTTAAGCCATTTGACAACACATTTCTTTGGGGTTTATGATGGCCATGGGGGCTCTCAGGTTTCTTTCACACTGTCCATCCGTCTGTTTTTCTGTGTTTTTGTGTTTTTGTGTTTTTGTGTTTTTGTGAGTGTGGGTGTCCTAGTTTGTGAGCCTGCTTTTTTGCTTTACATGTGCTACATGATTAAGAATGTATTTGCAGGTTGCAAACTATTGCCGTGATCGCATTCATTTTGTGTTGGCTGAGGAATTGGAAACTATCATGGCCAATCTGAGTGATAGGAGTGGCAAGGATGATTGTCAAGAGGAGTGGAGAAGAGCATTCACAAATTGTTTTCTCAAGGTTGATGCTGAGGTTGGAGGAAAAGCTCGTCATGAGCCTTTAGCTCCCGAAACGGTTGGCTCTACTGCTGTTGTTGCCCTTGTTTGTTCATCTCACATCATAGTGGCGAACTGTGGTGATTCAAGGGCAGTCCTGTGCCGTGGGAAAGAACCCATGGCACTCTCGGTTGACCATAAAGTAAATTAAAAGAACTCAATTCTGAATCTCAAAATGTCTCGTATATCGTCGTGACTGACTTTCTTCTGCTTTGGCTAGCCTAATAGGGAAGATGAATATGCAAGGATTGAAGCGGCGGGAGGTAAGGTAATACAGTGGAATGGGCATCGTGTTTTCGGCGTCCTTGCAATGTCTAGATCAATTGGTATGTCTTTTTTCCATGTATATATGGTTTCTTCACTTCACGCATTCACTTTAGTTAGGATTTGATTTACTTTTCAGAAGTTTGATCTCTAGTAATTATTCTGCTGTATTGCTTATTTCGTGCTACTTGTGGAGGTTTTAGCTACGTCTAGGAGTTATGACTAGTGAGTACCTCTTTATTAGGAATGCATCCTCTTGAAACTAGAAAGAAAAGTCATGCATTGTTTGTTTTGAACATTTGTCGTAAACTCCAGGCAAAGGATTCTCAGTGTTGAATAAGAGCATTAGTAAAGTTATATGTGCACCTTATAGGAAACAAGGTACAAAGTGAACTAATTGGATTTGGGAACACCAGAGGTCAAGAAACTGAAATCGGTAGAGTTAATTTTGAAGTCATGATTTGCTGCTTTGACAGCATGGAGTTTCTCTGAACATAGAATAATATTTTGCTTTTTCCTTTTTCTTTTTTTGTGTAGGGGTGGGGGTGGGGATGGGTGTTTGGGGGCAGCCATAATGTGCTAATCAGATAAGTGAAAACAGAGCTCTGCTTATGGTGTTGGCTTGTAATTGACCTGGGAAATCTTACCTGTCTTGCTTGAAATTGTGCATTTATTCTCAGTCTGATAGCATTGCATCATACTCTCCATCTAAGTTTACCACAAGGAAAGAAATTTGCTCTTCTATGCAAAGGCTCGCCAAAATTGAGATGATGGCATTTGTTTAACTTTTAAATAGAATAATTTATTTTGATATTGCATTAGGATCAATATGGTATTGTCATCCAGAAGTATCCTGAATGGTTATTGGAATCAATGTATCTCCGAAAGAGTAGCTTTAGCTTTCTCCAGTCCCATAGATGCGCACATAACTAGCATTTCAACACATGTGGCTTGAAATTGTGTTATGTTGGATCATTGTTACATATTCTTTCATTATCTCAAATACTATGATTTGAGGAATACTTTTTATGATCATGGGATTAAGCTTGGTCTGGGACTCGAAACATGGTACCCATGTCCTCGTACTATTGTTTCGATCTCTATCTTATGTCTAGAATCTCTGATCCAAATTTTCTGTGGAATAGCTGGAGATGTTGAAGTGTCTGACTGTACCAGTCTGATGACAATTCCATCTAATTCTGTTTGTAGTTGCTTAATTCCCTAAAGTTTTAACCGTGCTATATTTTATAAGATTAGAAATTTTCAATTTGTAGAACGCTTGCAACAGATATTTATCTTTGTTAGATCTAACCTAATTCCAAGTAACTTGTTTATGCACTCATATCCATTGCAGGTGATAGGTATCTGAAACCCTGGATAATACCGGATCCGGAAGTCATGTTTATACCCCGAGCAAAGGAAGATGAGTGCCTCATTCTGGCCAGTGATGGTTTATGGGATGTTATGACAAATGAGGAGGTTTGTGATATGGCTCGCAAACGGATTCTCCTTTGGCACAAAAAGAATGGCGTCACAGCTGCTATGGAAAGAGGTGAAGGAATTGATCCCGCAGCTCAAGCGGCAGCTGAGTGTCTTTCCAATCGTGCTCTTCAGAAGGGCAGCAAGGACAATATAACTGTAATTGTGGTGGACTTGAAAGCCCAAAGAAAATTTAAGAGCAAGTCCTAACTTTATGGATTCATCATCCTGCCTATTAATTTCTAGGCATGCCAAAACTTGATATGGTGTAGCCCTTCTGTTTTTCACCAGGGTTATATTATTCTTACTAAAAATGTCTATATATATGGTGCTGCACTGACAATCTTAGAAGCCTTTCCAGCTCTCTCATTGTCATGCTACTACTCAGCCTATGTAAATTTTTTAGCCGTCGGAAGTAGGAAATAGGATTGAATGCAGGGGAAGCCGAATACTATTGGCAGCAACAAAATATTATCGTTATCAATTGTATTGGTTAGTTTGCCTCTGAGCTGAAGATCTCTGTGAGGTAACTGAAAACAATTACTTTGGCAATGTGGCCAGCGCTTTCAAGCCTGGAAAAGGAATAGAAAATTTAGAAAATTAGAGATGTAATGGTCATTTATTATGAATAATGTGCTGTTTAACTGTTTAGCTTTTCTGCCCTTCTAAGTTATTCTGTTCTTTTGGTCTATTATTGTGCTTTGAATTTGGGTTGAGGCATTGAAGTGGGCTGGCTATAATGGCAGCAATAGTGGCTTGGTGTTCATTATTGGGGTGATGGATGATGTGCTAGATGCCTATTTATCTTTGGTGGCTGTGACGTGGGAATGAATGGGTACTGTGTCAATGATTGCGGCATGAATTTATGGTGCAAGGCAATGCTAAGCTGCATAGTTGCTGGGGGCGTCAAATCTGAGACTTGTTGATTTTGATGGGAAGTGTGTTTGATTAGCTACTTGAAGCAACTTGCATTRATGTCTTTGACAGTCTATGGATCTTCCTAAATTGGTGAAACAGTCCTGTATGAGCAGAGAAGAAAATGCCAAAMTTTGATTGGAAGGGAAGTTGGATTTTATCTAATTCAAAATTAAAGTGGAAAAAATTTCTTCATGAGGAATCCCAAAGGCTTTGCCACTCAAGAACTCGAGGAAAGACGTCGATTTTTTTTGTAATTTTAAGATTAGTTGTGTAATCTAACAATAATGTTCCAAAGGCCAACATGCATATATACTTTTATTAATCGCTTATGTATAGAAGGTAACATTTAAATGATTTATTCATTTAAATTTTAAAAAATGAATCAGATATATATTGCAAATCTTCTTCTAAAAAAGTAAAAATGTAACAGGATTGGTACTTGAGACCTAGACTCGCGGTTCTGGACATTGTAGACTCAAAAGGGTTGAATATGATATCCTTCATCACTTATTAAAAGTGAATAGGATAATATCTTTAATATTTATTTAATTTCTTACGTTTATAAATATCGATATTTTAATATAATTACGAAAGGATTAAAACTATACTCTTATAACACACTTCAAATCCTCTACCAATGTATGATAGAGAAAAATATCAACTTGCTCATACTCCTACTAAGATGGCATACTAATTCCATCTAAAGTTTTACTTTTAACTTTTTTCATTTTATACTACATATTCTTTTTACCTTTCTTAAAGACTTAAAAGATACTTGTGAGGCTTGAAAGTAGTATTTTAAGAGTTTCAATATATTATTCATAAAAATTTCTTAGCTTTTTATTTTCAGTGAGCTCTTAAAACCTCATCACCATATGAATTCGGGCTTTTGATCAAAATGGGCATTCACGTCACTGTAGAAAGTGTCATAGGAATGGACCAGACGTATTCTCTGAATGTGAGAGCCACTAAATCCTGAGCATTACAGGAATGCGTTTGGTCTTGACTCAAAGTTCCAGGAAGGCTACGGCCCCATTCTGATAATGCGACAAAATTTTTAATTTTGTTGCATTCCTGGAATGTGATAGAAGTGAAAAGTTAAAAAAAAAAAAAAAAAAAAGAACCGTCTTCATCTTCTTCCCCTTCCCAGTTCTAATTTTAAAAAAACAAAAAAATCCTAAGTTTTCCCCCTCCTCACTGTAACTTCGCTGCTCCCACTCCCCACTGTAAAAGTTGGCTTAATTGTTGTGCTTCCGTTTGTTTGCCGGAGTTGGCTTCCCCTGGAAGCTGGTTAGCAAGTGTTTCGCCGCACGTTCGCCGCCCAGAGGTAGTCGATGGTTCACCGCTCGTTCACTGCTGGCACTGCCATTGGTTCTCAAACTTCTCCGCCGCCAGTTCGTGGTACTCACCTCTGTCGTCTCCATCGGCCTTTCCTTCGTCAACCGCGTCAACAGATCAATGTAACTCAGGTTTGTCCTCTTTCTCTTTTTTCTTGATTTCGGCTTCCTTGACAATTTTTGGATTAGTTTTTGGTGTGCTGTGTTTTCTTGTATCTCCTGATTTTGATGTGCATATTCTGAATGTTGTATTTTTCGATTTCATATGTAGTGTTAGGGAAAAATTTCTGATATTTTCCAATTTCCGATTTTGGTGTGGTTCATCACTCCAGAGCTTGTGTTAGGGGAAAACCCCCCCCTCCTTTTTCTGATTTTGGCGTGCATATCCTGTAACTCCAGAGCTCTCCTTCCTTCGGCCAACCGCGCATTTTGGTGTTTGGGTTAGGGGAAGTCATAGAGTGATGGAACATATAATAGAATGGGATTAATGATTGGTGATTGAAGAAGAATAAGAAGAAAAATGTGTAGAGGATAAGAATGATTCGAAGAAGAGAGGTGAACATGGATAAGATTGACCAATTTTCTCTTATGTTTCTTGATAATTTTCTGTTCTGTTTCTTTTGTCTTTTAATGCTTGTTTGATGTTTAGAATAGATCATTCTGATGAAGGTTTGATGCCAGAATTTCTTTATCTGTGAATTAGCTGGTCAGTTGTACTTCTAATGGATGAAAAATTGTGCTGTAGAGAGTGATGCGGAATTTGAGTGCTACTAGACCAGTTGAAAACTTGAGGCTTTGTACRCGAGTCTGTTTCCTTTTCTTGAATGAATCTTGGAAAGATCAATTTCATTTCTCCTTGTTATGTGGGACATTTTCTTGTGGATATTCTACTACGTTGATCATGAAGGCTCTGCATTACATATTACATGTGATCAAGTTATTTATTCCTCAATTTTAGCTGACTTAAGCTGAGCAGGACTTGAAATGAWTGTCCTAACTTAATCCTTTATCCCGGAAGAAGGCCTTTTCCTTTATTTCCGCTGGTGCTAGCCTGGTTTTTGTTTAGGCACAGTGAAGTCCAGATTTTTCTATCTGAAAAAAGTTGCACCTGAAGTAGAAGGTTATTTAATAGTAGGCCACAAGTAGTTTGGAAATGATCTGTTTTGCAGCATAGCTTAAGAGAAAACTGACAAATTTCTTTGATATAGATGCCAAAGATATAGTGTTGTAGTTTTTATAGACTATGTTTCTCAGACCCCTGGAACAATAGGTTGACCATTTATCAAACACAAATTCTCTCTAACTAAGCTAAACCCTAAATCCTAAACATTAAACTCTAAACCCTAAATTGTAAAGCCTAAACTATTGTAATCCTAGACCTTAAAAACCCTAAACCCCAAACCCAAAAATCCTAATCCTAAACCCTAAACCTTTAAAAATCCTAAACCCGAAATCCTTAAAAATTCTAAACCCTAAACCCTACACCTAAAACAATATTTATTATTCTTTTCAAACTCGATTCGTATTTGGTTTTGATTCACTAAACCACATTAATAAATTTTGATAATTAGTGCCTTTTAAATGACTTGTTAATTCATATATACAACACTTTATCATTGAATGTAGAAAGAAAATTCATATAATTATAGAAGAAATTATAACTATGTTATTAAAAGAACTAAGTGGACTTTAGGTTTTCTTCATTTGGGTTCCTTGCAGTTGATAGTTTCTTTATTTATATTTATTTATTTATTTTTTCATATATATGAATTTGCAATGTTCCTTTTTAATATAATGTTTGTAATGTTATAAATTGATGGAACGAGTTCCTATAGATGTTCATCCATGCCCATTATTAGATGCGTCATTGCTGTCTAGACAAAGACAACATAGGTCTAACCTGATATGGGTTGGAGAGGAGTTGTCTTCCTCCAATGCGCTAAAGTGACCAATGCATTTCCCTAGTGCGCCGTGTTCTCTAATGCATTCTTTGAATGCGTTGACATTTAAAAGCCGCCTCGCATTTCTCAAATGCGATAACTGTAGCTCTTTTCACTTTTCCAAAAGTCACCACGCATTTCACAAATGCAAATTTTTTTCACTTTTTGCACCTATATAAACATGAGAGTCGCACTGAGGAAATGCACATTCTTTGTAATACCTCAGATTTCTTTTTATGAATTTTTATTTGATCTTGTGAATTTGTATGCCAACTAGGGTTGGATAATTTTCTATATGGTTAATGTTTTAATTGAACGTTAATAAGTGCGAAATTATCGTATTTGTCGGATTAGGGCTCTTGGTCGGTTAGAGGTTCGACTTGTTAGGCTTATTTATTTTCATTCGAAAAACTAGATTTTTATCGAAAGAAAGC